>JADXDR010000138.1:148685-215956 GCA_025026875.1 Chlorella ohadii
GKCYYGGGAGGCGTGGGGCTGCACCCTCGCTGTTTGGAGCACTGCAATTACTGCACAATTGTTCTGGAGGGCCAGTGCGCGTGCCCAAGCTCCAGGCTCCCCCATGCAAGCCAGCTGTGCATTTTTTGCTGGCAGCCGTCTGGCGAGCCTCGGCTACTACCCACCACTGCTGCGCGATCACTACATCACCCCCAGCTTGCCAGCGGCGGTCTGGCGGCAGCCACCTTTCGTTGGGCTGAGCTGAACCAACGTCGGGCTCGTACACGGCAGCGGGCGCCCGGCTCGGCCCCCTCACGCCTCCCGGCACCGCCTTCGCAACCACCGGCAGCAGCGCCGCCTGAACAGCTGGCGGGGCGCGCCGTCGCGGCGCTGGCCGTGGGCCACCGGCGTGCGGCCGGCGGACGCTCAGCACAATGCAGCGCCTCCGTGGGCTGCTGGGCCTGGGCAGCGGCAGCACCGGCGGCGCAGATGCAGGGCCGCACAGGAAGCGGTCGACAGATGTAGCTGAAGCGGTCAGCGAGCTGGCGGCGCTTGTGCCCAATGGTGCTGTGTCCTCTGCCCGAGTGCGCACCCCTCGGACGGCCCTTGGCTCCCGCATGGCCCCAACCACTGCGGATGCACCTGCTGGTGGCCCTGTCACGCTGCTGACGGTGAGCAAGGGGTGGCTGCTGCTGGCTGCCGCGCTGGGTGCTTGCCTCGGCGGAAGGTGGCGGAAGCTGTGCCCATTGCAAACTCGGGGCGTTGATGTGCAGGCAGCCTGCAGCTTGCTTGGCTTGAATCAGACTGGGACAGATTTGCCAAAGCGTGGGCAAAGGGCTGCAGGCAGCTGCTGCGGGCGCTTTGCCCCTTCCCGCCTCTGCGCATGTGCATCCGTTCCCACCCGGCTGCCCTTGCTCCCCTTCCCCACCAATGCAGCTGGCCGTCACTGGCATGCACTGCTCTGCCTGCTCCTCAGCAGTTGAAGCTGCCCTGAGGTGTGCTGCTAACGCTTGCATGCTGCTTCATGCTGTACCACTGGCAGGGTTGCCGTTCTGGTTTGCTGGCGGTACGGCCCTTCCCTGATGCCAATTGCGGTTTGCAAGTTAGCTACAAAGCGCAGCATGTGGCATCACTCGCCAACGTGGATCCTGCTGCTTTGCACAGGATGGATTGTGGCGGTCTTTCAATGTGTGCCGTTGCGTCTGCTGCCGCCCTGGTCTGCCCGCAGGGCGCTGCCGGGCGTGCTGGGCGCTGAGGTGGCGTTGCTCAGCGAGACAGCCACTGTCCGTTTGGATGGGGCAGCCGTCACTCCGGAGCAGGCGGTAGACGCGATCGAAGCCTGCGGCTTTGAGGCTCGGGTCGTCAGCAGCAGCCAAGAGGGCGGCGGCGGCGGCAGCAGTCGCGGCGTGGAAACGCTGCGGTTAGATGTGCAGGGCATGCACTGCTCGGCCTGCTCGTCAGGTGGGGAGGGGGTGCTGCTGCTTCGATTGCTGCAAAATGCTTTCTGGTGTAGCTGGTGTAATTCTGTGCTGGCTTGCCCCTGCGCTGCTGCCACTGAGTGTTATCGCCTGCTGGGCCTACTGCATGCTTCTGTAGCTGCTGCAACCTGTCTGCCAAGCGTTCTTCCGCTCCGCCCTCCCGCCGCCGCAGCCGTGGAGGCGGCGCTGCAGCTGGTGCCTGGCGTGCGCTCCGCGGCCGTCAGCCTCACAGTACAGCAGGCGGAGGTTCGGTACGCGGCATCGGCGGGCGGCAAGGCCTTTGAGCAGTCGCTGGTCGATGCCGTGGAGGGCTGCGGCTTTGAGGCGACGGGTGCGTGTGTGGGGTCATGGAGGCATTTTACTGATATTTGTTTGGGAGTTGTTGGCCTGCTGTCACCGTGGAGGGCTGCGGCTTCGAGGCGGCAGGTGCGGGCGTGCATCACTGCGGTTGTCGCACGCTCAGCAGGGCGCGTCATCAGGCTTGCACTTGTTGGCCAATGGAAGCAGTCGCCAAGAGTAAACGTCCCTCTCGAGGCTTGCCGCTGCGCTTTCTCATTCACACCCGCTCCCTCCTACTTGTCCTATGTGTGCAGTGATCGGGCGGGCAGAGGCGTGCCAGCAGCTGCTGCGCATCGAGGGCATGACGTGCTCAGCGTGCAGTTCGGCGGTGGAGGCCGCCCTGCACGCTGTGCCCGGCGTGCACGAAGCAGCGGTGAATGTGCTGTCCGGCATAGCTGAGGTGGGTGCTGAGGTGGAATATGCTGCAAGCTGTGCACGGGGGGTNGGCTCAGCTGCTGGTTTCAGATGTGTAGGTGCTGAGGCATGAGGCGCGGCATCACAATATGATCGCCGGTGTGTGCAGGTGGAATTTTGATTACCATTAATGTCGTGACAAACCTCCCCATCTACTTATTGTTTGCAGGTGCAATACGACCCAGACGTGACCGGCCCCAGGCACCTGGTGGATGCAGTAGAGGCCGTTGGCTTTGAGGCAGCCCCGGTGTCGGGCCAGCGCCTAGGTGCGTTGCGCTGCGCTGCGCTGCTGTGCTGCACTGTGCTGTGCCGTGCTGCTGCGCAGCGCTGGATGGCGGTGCGGTGCTGTGCTGTGTTGGGTGGGTGTTGGGGCTGTGGTGTTGTGCTGGCTGTGGTGGGCGCAGCATTGCCTCAGAAGTGCCTTCAACCCCTGCTGGCTCATCTCCCCTCTGCCCCCCTGCCCTTGAAAGCATTTCATCTTCCCTCGGCCCCTGCCCTTGACAGCAGATTTCGTCTTCCCTCTGTTCCCGCCCTTGAACGCAGATTTCGTGGACAACAACCGGCGGGAGACGAGCCTGTGGTGGCGCCAGTTCCGCTCCGCGGCGCTCCTCACCCTGCCCGTCTTCCTCAGTGAGCCCCCTGCACCTTCTTTGTTCATGGCTACATTATCATGGCATGGTGGTGCGACGGAGCAACACTGCTGTGCAGCCCGGCCTGCCGTATTGCTGCCAGTCAGCGTGGTGTCTCCCTGCTTGGCCGAGCTTCTGCACCCAACCACTTCTCGACCCTGCAGTTGCCCAGTTTGTATTCACACCTGTATACCGAAAATGAACCGCTAACCTTCACACCTTCGCACCCTCTCCCCATGCGCAGTCGCCATGGTGTTCCCGCACTTCGCCTGCATGCGCGGCATGTACCACATCATGCTAGGAGGCTTCCCAGTCGACCAAATCGCCAAGTGCCTGCTGGTGAGCAGCATTTATCCTGCTGCTGTGCTCTCAGCAAATAAAACGTGTGTTTGTTTCATGCTGGGCGGCTTCCCGGTGGACCAGATCGCCAAGTGCCTGCCAGTGAGCGCGTTTTCCTCATGCAGCGCATCATTGCCGCACAGTCATTTGCTGCTCACGCTGCTGGCCCATCATGCTGGGCGCTTTGCGGTGCACTAGGTAGCCAACTGCCTACGGTCAGCACG
Organism: Chlorella ohadii; assembly: GCA_025026875.1. Classification (NCBI taxonomy): domain Eukaryota; kingdom Viridiplantae; phylum Chlorophyta; class Trebouxiophyceae; order Chlorellales; family Chlorellaceae; genus Chlorella; species Chlorella ohadii. The sequence continues at coordinate 152,088 of JADXDR010000138.1, forward strand.
CGTGCCCTTGCTTTTTTCGCACACAGCTGCTGTGCATGCCTCTGAATCCTGCCAAGCGGTGCAGCCGCGACCTGAGAATCCTGCCACCGTCTCTGGGCTCACCGCTGCCCCCTCACGGACACCCCGGGTATCACCCCTGCAGACCACCCCCGTGCAGTACGGCATTGGCTGGCGCTTCCACCGCGGCGCGTACATGGCGCTACGCTCCGGCAGGTGCGCAGTTGGCTGTGCTCACACATGCTTGCGCTGCTGGGCTGTTTGCTCTGCTGCTTCCACCGCGGCGCGTACATGGCGCTGCGCTCCGGCAGGTGTGCGGCTGTGTTGGAAGTAGAGCGCACCGGGGACTGATTGTTGCGCAGTAGTTTTGCAGCTATCAGACTGCGCTGCTCGCTGCTCACCAAACTGGACCACCCATCACTTCAACCTTTGAACCTTTTCCCTTTCTTTTGCCGCAGGGCCAACATGGACGTGCTGGTGTCCATGGGCACCAATGCCTCGTACATCTACTCCCTCATCTCCATGCTGCACCACCACATCATGGTGGGTTCTAATTGTGGATTGAACAAAATTCAAAGCGGTTGAGGTGCCGCTGTGGCACTCACCCAGAGTGGCACATATTGGCCCCGCCCCCTTGCAACTGTCATTCAAACCCCCTGCTTTCTTCCCCTCAGCGCCACCACATCAACGGCGCCTACAAGCCCACCGACTTTTTCGAGACGGCCGCCATGCTCATCACGCTGGTGCTGTTTGGCAAGTACCTCGAGTCCGCGGTAAGCACGTGTGTCCCACATGAGCGCTTGTGTCCAACCAAGCTTTGGTTTGGGGTCAAAGACAGAACCACTGGTTTGCTGCCCTGCATACCAGTGCCTGCGCCCCACGCACGCATTGCTACGTAGCCTGGCTGTGCGTGAGGTTGAATCGAAGGCGCATGGGTTCGCCGAAATCTTTGTGCAGGCAAAGGGCAAGACGAGCGAGGCGATCACCAAAGCTGTGCCAGCTTCGTACTATCAGACCAATATACCAACTGCCAATCCCCAAATAATCGACAGGCCAAGGGCAAGACGAGCGAGGCGATCACCAAGCTGTGCCAGCTGGCGCCGCCCACCGCGCTGCTGCTCGAGCTGGACGCCAAGGCAAGTGCAGGATTTGTTTTTATCAGTCAGGTTGTGTTGTATGTCCTGCATTTGCCCACCGCGCTGCTGCTGGAGCTGCATTGCAAGCTTAGCTGACCCGACCCTGTGGCCTTGTTTTGCATGCCGGGCTGCCCGTGCCTGCGCATGCACACCCCCCTTTGACGGCTGGTGATGTATTGATGTGTGGCTCACTTGCTGCTGTGTGTTTCCTCTGCTGCTGCCGCGGCCTCAGCCCCTTCCCGCCCCCATGATCCTCCCCAACCTGCAGACGGGCGTGGTGCAGCGGGAGCGCGAGGTGCCGACAGAGCTGGTGCACCGCGGCGACGTGCTCAAGGTTAGTGGGACTGTTTTTGCACGTTGGCCTGCCGCGAACATTCGGGCATGGTTGAGAAATGCATTCGTTTCGCCGGAAAGGGAGAAGGCGCTGTAGAAAATGCCGCATTTGCGGACAGCAAAGGTCAAACGAGCATTTGCTGCTCTTCCTCGTTCTTTCCGCAGGTGCTGCCCGGGGCACGCATCCCCACGGATGGGGAGGTGCTGGAGGGCACATCACAGCCACATGCAGCATCCATGCTTGCTGTTTTCCTTCGTTATTTCCGCAGGTGTTGCCCGGGGCACGCATACCCACGGATGGGGAGGTGCTGGAGGGCACGTCATACGTGGACGAAAGCATGCTGACCGGAGAGTCAGGTGAGGGGCGGTGCCGAGGGCACCGCCTGTTGCATTTCCATCTGCTTTGCCATCGTCTGTTTGTTCTTGGGAAAGTTTGATCACACTCCGCCTGCCTCCCCTGACCCCCATCCAGCCCCTGTGCACAAGGCAGCCGGGGATGCGGTGATTGGCGGCACTGTCAACATGGGCGGAGCGCTGCGCATCCGCGCCTCGCGGTGCGCTGCGCTGTGCTTGCTGAGGCTGCTTCAGGCCTTGACTGGCCCAGCCGTGTCTCTGCACCTGTTTATTGACAGCAGCATGGCGAGATGGGGATACGCCACATCAGTATGCATGTGTTTTCCTGACCTGATGTGTCAGGATCAAACGGCCACGCCCTTGCAGGGTTGGCTCTGACACCGCGCTCTCGCAGATTGTGCGGCTGGTTGAGAACGCGCAGCTCAGGCAAGCCAGGGGGCAGGCCGGGCAAGCAAGGGCCTAGGGGCACGCAAGGGCCTACTAAGCGGCTGCCACCGGTGCAGCGGAGGTTGCTCTTTTTGTTTCGCCCACACATCCGGGGCTGTTGAGAAAATGTGCAGCACGTGCATGTGCCCACCGTGTGCTCTCCTTCATCCTTCTCTTCCTGCCCCTGCAGCAAGGCGCCCATCCAGGCGTATGCTGACTGCGTGTCACAGCTCTCTGCCGCTATTTTTGAGCACATATGTGTCCCGTCCTGCCCCCTCCCTGCAGCAAGGCACCCATCCAAGCCTTTGCTGACCGCGTGTCGGCCGTGTTTGTGCCCATCGTGGCGGTCCTGGCGCTGCTGACCTGGCTGCTGTGGTACCTGGCGGGGTCCTTGCAGTGGTACCCGCAGTCCTGGCTGCCGCAGGCAAGCAGGGGCTGGGTTAACAGTTTTGGCTTGTGTTTTGTGGGCGCGTTCCCTGCACAGTCAACCGGCTGCCTGCCCTTAGCAATTGCAAAGTTGAATCTCCAACAGAGTCTCTTATAGTTGTGCCAGCTCTGCAAGCTTTGGGCATGCTTGCCGTGCTAGCTGCACAGCCACTGATGTACTGCACACCACCCCCGCCCTGCCCTTGCACCGCAGGGCCATAACACCTTCCTGTTTGCCCTGCTTTTTGGCATCGCCGTTCTGGTCATCGCCTGCCCCTGCGCCCTGGGCCTGGCCACACCAACAGCCGTGATGGTCGGCACGGGTGCGCTTGCAAGCCGTTGGCACCGTTTGTATTCTTGCAAGGCGTTGGCACCGTTTGCAGTCTGTTGGTGTGTCTGGCTGCGTCGCCTGCTTGTCGTCTTGTCAAGCACTTGCTCTGCGTTCTTGGCTGACCTCGTCGTTTTCAATCACGCCGGCTCGTCCACTCAAACGAAGCTTGAATCAAACGTAGTTTAAGGCTTTCCGATCCCGTGCTCCGCAGGCGTGGCCGCTGCGCACGGCATTTTGATCAAGGGCGGCGACGCGCTGGAGCGCGCCTGCAAGTGCGTCTTGGTGTGCGGTTGTATTAAAGGCATGCTGTGGACTCTGCTGCTGTGTGCTGGCGTACAAATGGGCTGCATGCCTGCCTGCCTGCCTGCAACGCGCGTGCAAGTTGTCTGCCTGCCTGCTGCGCCTTTGCTCTCCAAGCCTCACAACACCCTCTCCTCTGCCCGCCCTCTGCAGAGTGCGGACCGTGGTGTTTGACAAGACAGGCACCCTGACCGCCGGCAAGCCTCACGTGGTGGACGTCCGGGCGATGCACGAGGGGCTGGCTGTGCCCGACGTGCTGGCTCTTGCAGCAGCAGTTGAAGCGCATTCAGAGCACCCCATCGCCTCGGCGATCCTGGGCCTGCTGGGGCGGCAGCAGCAGCTGGCGGCGGCCACGCCCAAGGCAGCCGAGGCGCACAGCGGCAAGGGCAGCGAGAGCCTGGCCAATGGTTATGCCAATGGCTTTGCGGCCAATGACAGCAGCAGCGGCGGCGGCGACGGCGATGGCTTGTCCGCACCTAGCGGCGGCAGCAGCATCAGCGGCAGCGGCGGCGACAGGTTCATGCCTCGCCTGCTGCAGGTCCGGGACATTGAGGTGACTGTCGGGCAGGGCATCAGCGGCTGGGTGCAGCTGCGCGGCCCCGAGGCGGCGGCGGTGGCGGCGCTAGAGCGCAGCAGCAGCGGGCTGAGCAGCGTGGGCAGCGACGGCAGCGAGGCGCGGGCCGCGCTGCTGGCCATCCAAGCGGCGGCAGCGGCGGGGGTCAGCCCCCCCCCCGCCGGGGGGCGCGGCACGCCCGGCTCACCAGGCATATCTCCCGCTGCTTCGCACCGCAGCGACAGGCATGGCGCGCTTGCCAGCCTGCTGACCMCAGCGGCGGGCAGCGTGGCAGCAGCGGCAGCGCAGCCGGGAGTTGCCAAGATGGCCGCCCCTGCCGAGGAAGTGCGGGTAATTGTGGGCAATGCGCGGCAGATGGAGGCGGCGGGGGTGGCGGTTCCGCCGGCGGCGGAGGCTTACATGCGGGGCCAGGAGGGGCGCGGCTCGACCTGTGTGCTCGTGGCGGTGCACCAGGTGGGTTTAGGCTGGGTCGGTTGGCGGTAAAGATGACTGGTGGCCTGCCAGCCTGCCTTTTGATGTGCTAACGGGGAAGGGAGCGATGGATGGTACTGTGCTGCCTGGCTCGGGGTGCTCTGCCACATCCTGCCTGCAGTTGGTGAAGGCGCTAGTGCTCGCATTCCACCCTGCCTGCAGACGCTGGTGGGCGTGATTGCGGTCATGGACCCAATCAAGCCAGAGGCCAGGTGGGTGCCCAATAGATGAAAACAACCAGTCAGAAATAACACCATTGAACACAGCAGCATCCCGCAAATGGTGTGGCGGCCTGCCGTGGCCTGCAATTCAGGTTGCGGCACAGCCTGCTTGTGCAGCCGCTGCAGGCAAAGTGTGTCGTCGGGTAGCGGGGCTCCCTTGCAACTTGCCACCTTGCTTCCCACCTTGCTGTGCCTGCAGGGGCGTGGTGGCTGCGCTTCACCACATGGGCATGCACTGCGTGCTGCTGACGGGAGACAACTGGCGCACTGCACGTGCCATCGGCGACCAGGTGGGTGGCTGGCTGCAATCATGTGTATTATGTGTGTTGGCTGCCCCAGCTATCTGGCGAGGAGAGGCAAGTCAGCAGCGACCAGGTAAGGGCTGGCTGTCAAGGAGTGTCGTCGGCTGCGTGCTGCTCACTTGCCTTGGGTGGGCCCAACCGCCTGCCTCCCCACTCCAATTCCGCGCAGCGCCTGCTGTCGCCTGGCGACCATTACTCACGCTGCGCCTGCTGTCGCCTCGCTACCCCTGCCAACGGTGCTCCCTGTCCCTGGTTGCTTTCTGTCTCCTTGCAGCTGGGCATCCGAACCGTGTTTGCCGAGGTGCTTCCAGCCGGCAAGGCGGACAAAGTGCAGGTAGGTGGGGGAGGCAGTGCAGGCGGGGCGGTGCCAGCTGCATAGGAAGATATGTGATGCGACATCGGCACCAGCTGGCCTGACCAGCGCTCCTGCCATGGCCCCGCCGGTCTTTTTGATCCCACAATTTGTCTCTTCCGCTCGCAACCTTCCTGTCTGCCGCAGGAGCTGCAGGCGGCCAGCCGGCAGGCGGTGGCCATGGTGGGGGACGGCGTCAACGACTCGCCCGCACTGGCTCAGGCAGACCTGGGCATTGCGGTGGGCTCCGGCACAGGTGCGCACACTGTTGTTTGCATGACCTGTCTATGGCTAGACCTCGCTGGGTGTCACAGCTCATTGGCATTGTTGCCTGCTGACAGATGTGGGCGTGCTGGTCATGCTGGCAGCTGACCTGAATCTGCTGCCTCCATCAAGCTGCCTGCACTCTCTCCCTCCTTCTCCTTACTTCCTGCCTGCAGATGTGGCCATCGAGGCAGCTGATTACGTGCTGCTGCTTCCCCTTGGGTTAACATAGGCATTCTTTTTGGTATTGTATTTTGCATTGCAGACGTGGCCATCGAGGCGGCCGACTACGTTCTGATGCGGTCCGACCTGGAAGACCTGCTGATGGCCATGGACCTCTCCCGCACCACCTTCAGCCGCATCAAGTGAGTGCAAGCACTTGCCTGCAAGTCTTCAGAAACTTCGGCTGGTGGTGGCTAGCACGTGAGTGGCTGAATAGACCTGCTGATGGCCATGCACCACCTTCCGCTGTATCCCACGAGAGTGAGGGCAGGTTTGTGGCTGTCTATACCGTGAAATGACGACTTGCTCGCTCACATAAACCACAATCCATCGACGCAGGTGGAACTACCTGTGGGCGCTGGGCTACAACTGCCTCATGATCCCCGTGGCCGCGGGCGTGCTCTACCCACTCATGCGCAAGCAGGTGGGGACAAGGGTGAAGTTGCGGTTTGGGTCCATCTTGCGGTGGGTGTGCTGCGATCGATCCAACCAATCGTGCGCAAGCGATGCGCTTGGCCAGCGCAGCCGGGAGTGCAGCATGCCTCCTCCCCGTCGCCCTCACTGCTGATACCCATTGCCATAGCCATGCTTACCGCCCCTCCCTCACTTACCTGCGCCTGTTCTCCTCACTCCTGATACCCATCCACTTCCCCACCGCCCTTGCCTCCCCCGCAGCTGCCACCCTGGGTGGCGGGCGCGTGCATGGCCTTCTCAAGCGTATCGGTCGTCTGCTCCTCCCTGCTGCTGCGCCGGTACCGCCGGCCCAAGCCGGTGCTGCGCGACATGCTCATCCTCAGCCACTGAGCGGGGGTTAAGCTGCCTGCAGCCAGGTTGGCGGCAGCCTGCAGGCGGCTTGAAGGCAGCCTGCGTTCGGCTTGGCAGCAGCCCGCAGGCAGCTGTCCCGTGGCGCAGCCGCTGCACACTGGGTTCAACTGCTGCGGCGGTGCTTGAGCCTGCTCGCGCTGCCCAGCCGCTGAGCCGTGATGCGGCCGTTGCTCAGCAGTCCCAACGCACAGCGGCTGCGCAGCGGTCCCTTTTTGCAGCAGTGGCCTTCACCGCACCCGCCGCCTTTTGTACCCCACCCAATTGCTTAGCTACTCAGAGCCTGGACTCAGAATCCTGTACCCTCCAGGCAGGACGCCTGGCCTAGTCAGTTGAACCACAGAGTACCACCGCACACCTCTCACCCACAAGCGCATGTTGCGTGACTTGAGCGATGCTTCCTGAATGCGCCCCCTTTTANAACCCTGACGCATGCCTGCTGAGTGAGCACTTACGTTTTCCAGTTCCGCTGCAAGCGGCTTTTCTCCCCTGGCCTGCCCGTGCACATGATCCAGAGGCGGGTGCACATATGTGAGAGGCAGCCAATGCTTTACAGCGGAGGATTACAGCAGGCATGCGACAGAAGGTTTGAGCTGAAGGATTGAATGCACAAAGGAGGTAGGGCGTGTGGATAGCCAGCTGGTACATGGAAGGGCTCGCTCGCATGCACGGAGGCATATTAGATGAGCAGATGCATGAGCGGGAGTACTGCAGGCAGAGCAAGATCTTGATCGTTTCTAGAATGGCATCAAGGTTGGCACGAGTACAGCTGACAGAGGCAGCTAAGAACGTTTGGGAGCTGTCAAGATGGGACTAATTGAGAGACGCAGGGCGCAAGGGTTTGGAGAATAGGGCACAGAGCTGACCAGCTGATTCACAAGCAGCAGCGCCCCCAGCAGAGCTCACAGCAGCAGCGATACAAACAGCCAGGCAAGCGAGTTTTGCATGCGTTCGCCCTGGAAAGACAGGGCAGCCACCACCGCCGCGCCAATCAGCCTGCTGCGTGTCACCGCGGCGCTGCTCGCATACAGCTGCGCAGCGCGCGGCAGCACCAGGGCATAAAAGTGCGCCTGCTTGGCCTCGCTGGGCCACACGCCGGTGCCGCCCCGGTCGCGGCTGTCGACGCTGGTCAGCGCTGTGGGGTCTGCCGCGGCGTGCCGGTGCAGCCAGCCCTGCAAAGCGTGCGTTCCAATGCCGGAGGGCAGGAGCGGGTGCCACCAGGGGCTGCCGCTGATCTGGCGACGCACATACTGCTTCGGGGCAGCGCCCATCCTGCGGATGTGTCGAGGGACACAATGCGGCCGCCAGCGCTCAGAATACAACCAGGTTGGGTGCAGCTGGATGCACTTGGAACAGATGCGATGCTGCTGCTCGGCAGCAAGTGCTCGGAACTCTATGGCAGCCCATGTGCGCCCGACTTGAGAGCCGCTGCCCCTGCCCTGCAGCCCAACAGCCCACCTGGCGGCCCACAGCAGTGCGCACTGCTCTGCTTCAAGCTCCTGCTGGCAGCGCAGCACGCCGTAGTGGCTCCATCGTTCAGGCGAGCGCATCAGCTGTGCTGACTCGTCGCAGTGCCGCAGCAGGCAGTGAGCCAGCTCGTGAGCAACGGTGTGGGCATCATTGAACCTGTCCCATAACACAATCCGCTGGCCATCTGTTCGCCCAGCAACAGTGCAGCCAACTGGGTGGCTGTAGACACGGATCTCAGGCGGGGAGGCGCTGAGCAGCATGGCGCTTGCTGTATCTGGTTGCTGCTTGGCCTCTGCCTTTGCTGCCGCCAGCGCCTGCTGCAGCAGCTGCTGCGCTGTGCGCGTCGTGGGGTGGTCTTCAGGGTACAGGGCAGCACCTGCACAGCACGCCAGCAGACGGTAAGGGGGCGGCAGGTCACACCAGTGGGAAAGCGGTTTGACAGGGTATACCTCCCAAGGGGCTTGCGGGCGTCCTCCTGTGAATGCCTGGTGCAGTGGTTGTGGCAAACAGCAACACAAAGAAGGCATGGCGGCCAGCATGCAGGTCAGTGCGCAGGTTGGGCAGCCAGATGTCCAGCATGCGAGCAATGAGAAGCCAGCGCATTGACGGTCATACAAAGTGCAGCAGGCTGTCTCACAAAGCACCCAAAACGTACCCTCAGGCAGCATGCGTCCCCAGGTCTTCCATTGCAGCACCGCCTGCTCGGCCTTTGGCGACACAACCGCCAAACCAGCCCACGCCAGGTCAGCCAAGCCGTGCGTCAGGCGCCGCAGCCATGACTGCTGCCCCTCATCCGCTGCAGGCGGCAGCGCCGGTCGCCGCCGCCCCGTCAGCGGCACCTGCTCCCAGCCAGCCAGCTGCTGGGGCGAAGCGGGCAGCACGCTGTAGGGCTGGTGCACCGTGGAAGGGTCTGTACGGTTGGCAGCACACAGCTCGGCTGCCTGCTGCAGCTGCGGCGCGTGCTGGGTGGGCCGTGTGAGCACCCACAGCTGCAGCACCCCCAAGCCGCTGCTCAAATAGCTCACAACGGCTCCCCAGGCCATAAGCCGGCTCGTGGTGCTGAAATTCACGTAAGGGGCTGCGCAGCAGGGATAGATGACAAGTCAGCAGTTAGAGCGCGTGCAGCCAACCAAATGCATGAAGCCGCGGTGGTGCTACCCCCTCCCGCATTGATAAGCATCAGGCTGATCAGCACAGTTCTGTACAGCGCAGCGCCTTGCCTGTCTATTGCTCACCCATCCGGACCCTGCCTAGGCCTTTAGCCATGCCCGGCACCTGAGGTGCAATGCTGAACTCGTGCACCACTCACTGAGCCGCCAAAAAATGCCCCGCACCAAAGGAAAGAATTCGATGCCACCACTCACCGAGAGCGAGCTGGAAGCACCAGATCCGCCACATCCACACCATGTGCCAGTCCATGGCCATGCCCGGGGGCTGCCACTTCAGAGCAGCGTAGGCGCACAGCAGCGCCCACAGCGCTTTGCCGGCAGCGCGGAAGTCTGGCGGGCACGGGGCGGGTGCAGATTGTGCGGGTTCAGAGGACATCCCAGATCGCATCGTGCAACCGCATGCACGTCACCAAGCCACTGCCACAAAACGGCGCCATCCACACCACTGCTGACAAGTGCAGCTGAAGGCCTACCTGGTTCATCCTCGCTGCCTCCATGATCGCCGCCGCCGCCGCCGCCGCTGCCACCCACGCCGCCAGATCCGCTGCCGCCCCTGCTGCCGCTGCCCATGTCCAGCTCCATGTCAGCACCAAAGCCGTTGCTGCGGGCAGCACCCACACCCCCACAGCCGCTGGCCCCGCTGCCACCCACACCGCCAAAACCGCCGCTGACATCGCCCATGCCGGCAGCAAAGCTGGCACTGCCGCTGCTGCCATGGGCAGCACGCGGGCTGGCGGCCACAAATTTGCATGTCGTACGCGCCCGGCGCTGAGCTGTTGAAGCAGCCAGCTGCTGCAGTGGACGCCATCCTGCGAGGAGGCACAAGGCATCAGGCGGTCAGCAGCGCCTGCGGCGGCAGGGGCGCCCGCTCGCCGCCGCTCGGCRAAGYGCASGGGCCGGCGGCCTGGCCGCTCGACGGCGCTGCGTCTGGCCATGGCATCGCAGCCCATGCGCACCTGGGTGGCCCGCGCGGCTCAGCGCGCCGCAAGGTTGCAGCGCGACCCTCATCCGCTCGCTGCAGCTGCCACCTGCCCCCCGCAAACAGTGCAAGATGCCAGGCTCTGTGGGAGAAGCCGATAGGGCGGCTGCTGGCGCACCATGAGGACCATGATCAGGCTGCCGCCGCTCAGCACGCTGCCACTTGGGTGGCGCATTGCATCCGCATTGGGCACTGTCAATCGCACTTGACCCTGGTTTGACTATTGCATCTCAGACAGAAAGTAGTTCGCGAGTATCTTGAACAGCCAGCCAGCACAACAGCATGCCGTCAACCCCCGCAGAGATGTTCGGACCTGCGCTGACACTGCCGCCCGCCGCAGCTGCGCTGCCGCTGGCTCTGGCATGACTGCCTCTGGCTGTGTGTTACACACTGTGTTCTGCTGCAGAATGCCTCGCATGCACAAATTAATCCATATATCCGTGTTTTGCGAGCTGATGGAGACCATGCTGCACGCACCGGTCGCCGGCAGACACTCTGCGGGCACTCTGCCTGAGCTGCGGTAGTAGACCTCCCAACCTGCAACGACGAATGAACATACACAGAGTATGGTGAGTGGCCAGCCTTCCGGCATGCGAGGCAGGCTGCTGCTTGCATATACCACCCTGCCACTCCACCGCCGCCATGCCGCTGCCCCGCTGCCCCTCGCTCACCTCAAGTGGAGTTCATCAGCACCGGCTGCTCGCCCATCATGTGCGCCGTTGGAAGCCAACACACACGTGCAAGCTGCAGTAAAGTTGTAAGTAACTGCCTCTGCCGGGAACGACGCAATCAGTAGGCAACCTGTCTGCTGCTCTCCTATAGCTTGGCACAACAGCAGCGGCTGGTGCACCATGCAGTGCGACTGCCCTTCATGTTTGTGGTGGGCGGAGCGGCCGAACCGAGGACACGATGGGCCAGACTCACTGCAAGGTGGACACGTGGACGCCACACAGTAGGGCCCCATCCGCTGTACAGTAGCTATAGGGACCGACCGTCCTCCCCACTGGGGCCGCGTGGGCAGCAGCATGCCAACATAATGAAGACAGTTGGGGCGGCCGGCCCGGAAGCGGTGCAGAGCGGCGGCCGTCGGCAGTCGGGGAGGCCGGGTGAAAGGAGACCAGCAGGACCCAGCTGTGCAGCAGTGGGACGCGCCACTCCGAACAGCTGCGCTGGCCCGAGCATCCAACCACCCCCCAACCTCGACTGGGACGGTCACAGCAACCTCGCACCAGATCCAGGTGAGATGCATGTGCAGCACTGCATCGGACGGCTGCAGGTCTGCATGGTTTGGTGCGGGTCGGCACCATCGGCAGACAGCCCGTCCGCTGCACTCACGTAGCTAGTCGCTAGCTGTTGCGGCAACAGCAGCAGGCCACAGTGCACTGCAGTGGCCCTTGAGCCTGCAGCGGGCACGCGCCGGTCACAACTGGTTCACCCGGTGCAAGCCTGCTACAGACGTCACGGGCAACGGCAGCGGGAGCGTAGGCAAGCTTCAGTTGCGGCAACGCATTGAGGAGCTGGGCTGGCGGCTGGCAGCTGCATGTACATCATAGACAAGCAAAAATTGTAGCTGCAAGGTGTTGAGCTGAATTAGAAAGCTGTTGGTTGGCAGCTACATGTACTGATCCAATTGGATCACTGATCCAAGTGATGCGTCGCCCGATCCCGCACTGGGCGGCTCGACAAGTGGCACACACAGGTCCAGCCAGAGGCACAGCACGATGCGCTGCATAACTTGCAGCCGTCTTGCGGCCAGTTGCACAGGGAACTGCGCTGTGTGACAACTGCCTGGATCATTGCATGTGCATTGTCAAGCAGTCAGGAGCACTGAAGTCGGCTTCCTGGAGCAGGGGAGGGGGCTACGCGCTGTGCAGCAGCACTCATACCGTATGATTGCTGAGACCATAGCAGCAGGCCTGATGGGTGCAGCCATGCATCGGGCGGCCCTCCTGGCCGCTCCTGCTTGCGCAGTTGCGCTGGCGCTGCGGCTGCAGCGGGCGTGGTGTGCCACCAGGTCAGCTGACCAAGTGCGTAGGCAGCCCGGCTGGTCTACTCCCTGCAGCCGCGGCAGCTGCTGCACTGTGCAGCGCAGCTGCAGCTGCAGTGTGAGGACACCTGCAACGCTGCCTGCACAGCCGGCCGGCCGCAGGATCACAAGTGACAATGAGCAGGTAGGTACCGCTCTTTGATATTCGATAGCATATATTGAATAGTGCAGGTGCGCCTGTGCTGCAAAGTTTGACACGCACTGGCGAACCGGCCGCACAGCACGATGGGCTACACAGGCAGTTTGCACAGGACATCATCTTGCTTGTCAACAGGTTCGACCAGTGCGTGTCCACAGCTCCTGCCGGGTAGAGCAACGGTGCGAGGAAACGGAGCTGGGGGCTGGGGCGCGGACGCACCGCTTGGCGCCCTGCCCGTCTGCACGCAAGTCGGGCACTCCTGGACAGGACTTGCATACAGGTTGGCTTGTCTGCAGAGCTGCACCCCTGCATGCGCAACAGCAGCTGCTCCACTGTGCAGTACGATCGCCGCTGCGGCACAGCACCGTGGACCAGCGGTCGATGCACAGGCAGGGCGTGCACGAGCTGAGCAAGTGCAGGCCTTTCCGCTGCTGTGGCTTGACATCATCAGCAGGCAGCCCGTTCGCTACAGCCACTCGGTAGCAACAACAGCAGGTCCACCAAGCAGGGTGGCTTCCCCTTGCGAGCCCTCAACAGACATGAGCCGGTCGTGCCACAACCCAGAGGGGCGACAGAGGAGCCGGGATGTGTCCAGCGGGATCGTAAGGGTAGCTACGCTGCATGGTGGACAACCTGCCACCTATTCAGGAAATGATCAACTGATCGTGCAGGTACTTGCATACGCTTTTCGCATTCCCAAGTCCTGCTGCAGGTCCTGCCAGGCAGTGCCTGAGTGTTCAGGCAGCCAATCTTGCACACACGATTGACCAGCTGCATGCCATGGTGTGCTGCACATGCCTGGGCGCCTAGGCGCAACAGCGCTGTTGCGTAGGACACTGTGCTACGCACCAGTTTTGACCCACACGCCCCTCGTAGAATGAGCAGGTAAGCAGCGACGGCAGGGTCCCCTGAGGTGCCTCTAAGGAGGTACACATTGCACGCACCGCACCAGGGCAGCATAGCTAGCCGGTTTGTGGCAGCTCATCAAGTCACATGGTGGAGCAGGCATAGCAGCCTTCCGACCGCCCTCGTTCTCCAAGTGCAGCTGCATAGCGCAGCGGCCAATTGTGAGGGAGAGGGCGTGTTTGAAGACTGCTATGCCTCTGCCGTCAAGAGCCCAGGTGAGCGACAGTTCACTTTACTGCACCAAAGCACCAAAGCAGCACTGCTGAGCACTTTTGCTGTGGCAGGGAAGTTCGGTGGCTGGGCAGGCTGGGTTCCTCGCCGTTCAAACCACCGTAGGGTGGTAAGGCAGCTGCTGCGCGCTGGGCAGCACGCACATCATGCTGTGCGCACGATTCGCATGATGCACAACGCGCCGCAGATGCTTGGCACCGGGATGCTTGTGCACAACTCAAAGCCAGTACTCCAGCGCAACACAACATGGGCCATTGGAAGGCGCTTTGGAAAGAGCAGTGCAGGACAGCATGCGCACCAGTGAGCAGCGGTGAGTACGCCCTGCTCCCCAAGGCATCGTCATCCAGCCGTGTAACGCTGGCGCTTCGGGTCAGGGAGCTGGGTGGCGCCGCTTGCTGCGGATGGGGGACGTCGCGAGTCGCACTAGCCTTGCCATGCCTCGCCGGCGTCTGGCGGACGGCTGGAAGAAGAGGTGCAACTTTATATCTTAGAGAAGGCCTACAGCAGGCCCTGCAGCAGCCACCCGCAAGACACTGACGCCTGCAGCACCACGCGCCCTTGGACGCACCAAAAACCGCCGACGGCGGCGGCAGCAGCGGCGGCAGCGGCGGCCCAGACGCTCGGCAGCACTGCTGCGGCTCTGGAGCCGCCTTGGGCACTTGGGTGGCGGCTCATGCCACCCATGCTCGGGCCAGTGGAGGCAGGGCCAGGGCCCTTGGCCGCAACGCTGCAGAGTCCACGAACCCGACCCGCCGCTGCTTGCCTGGGCATCTATGGAGGCGATGCAACGCAGAGCCACGGCGATCTGCCCAGGCTAGGCACCCAGAGGCCGCCGCGCTGCGTGCGCTGCCCGGGCGGCTAGCCAGCTTCTCAGGCCGTCGCCATTGCTCTATCCACTTTTCTATACTCCTTTTCAACTGCCTGCTGCCACTTACAACAGTAATGTTCAGAGGGCGTGACGCAGAACAGGCAATGCAGGGGAAAATGGCGCCGCCAACTGGCGGCCGCCCGGGGCGCCGCTGCCGCCGCACCGCGGCTGGGGGCTTCAGCCCCCTGCTTGGTCCGCGGGTGGCGCAAGCTGCTGCCGCTTTGTCTGGTTTGTCGTTCACCGTCCGCTGCGCGCTCAGCCGGCCAGGGCGGTGGCACCACTGCAAGGAGGGTGGGGTAGGGAGGTTAGCCTGGGGAGAACAGCGGGCAGCGGCGGCGGCCGCGGCGGCAGCGGCGGCAGGTTGGCCTCTGCTGGCCTCGCCTACTCCCAACCGTTATAGAGCGATCAAGCATCCTCGCCTGCTCCAACCTCCCCACACCCAATACCAACCTGCACAGCCATCCCAACTTGCCTTGTCTTCCACAGCCTTTGCACTTATTTCCCAGACCTGCCGCCCCACCCCAAACTCGCAGCCCAAACCCCACGCCTGCTGCTCACCTAGCGCTTGCGCTTCTGCACAGGGGTGTCGAACCGCTCCTGCAGCTGCTTGCCAGCCTCTGGGCAGCCGCGGGTGGCCGCCTCCACCGCCGCCCGCTTCACCTCCGCGTTCTTGCCATTCCTCACGTTGTGCAGCCACATGCCCAGTAGCAGCTGCAGGGTGGTAAGAGCACCGGTGCAGATGGAGGGTCGGGAGCGCGTGCAAGGACGTGCATGTTGTGTTTTAAATTGCAGGCTATTGGCATGTGCTGGCGGCAAGGCAGTGTCTCACGCATTGCCCAATGCTTCCAGCCCCAGCCAACCCTTCTGCCAAACACTCTTAACGCACCACATCCTCCTCGTTGAGCGGGTCGGGCACCTCCTCGCGCTGCTCCGGCAGCCGCTGGTGCTCGCCCACAAAGCGCTCCAGGGCAGGCACGTTCACAAGCAGCTGCCGCACTGCCTCGCGGTGCTTCTTGCCCCACAGCTTCTCCGCCCACTCCCGCCCCAGCAGCATAGCAACCGCCGCCGTCACCAGCGGCCGCACTGCCAGGTGTGCCCACGGCTGGATGCGCAGGTTGTTCAGCCAGACACCCAGCTTGATCTGCAGGGCAGAAGGAGACCAGGGAGTAAAGCGAAATGAAGTGGGGGCGCTGCAAGTTGGGCAAGGCTGGATACCACCTCTCTCTGGCTTCTTCCACACGAACGTTGCTAACACATGACCGCTGCACTGGACTCCGGGCCGGACCCTGCTGCACTGCTTCCTTCCATGATTAAAAAGCAACACACCCACCTTCTGACCGTTGAACTCCACCTTAGTCCGCTGCGTGGGCAGCTTCCCATGCTTCTGCAATGAGGTGATCCCATAAGGCATTGCAAAGTCAGAAGAAAGAAAAGCACACGAACATTGTTTCCTAAGCCGCTGCTATGCAAGGGCCACCTGCCCTCACCACCATGCCAGGCAGCCACCCAAGCAGCACCGCCCACCTGGATGTACTGGATCAGCAGCCGCAGCTTGGTCTGGATCTCGTGCGTCTGTGCCACAGGCTCCCACACCGACGCTGCCCAGCCCGCGCCCAGCACCTCCAGCACCGCCTGCTGCACACGCGCACGGCTGCGCTCAGTGCCCCATTTCCGCAGGTCGCGCAAGCGGTCCCCCAGCCGGAACTGCAGGACAAGGGTGGGCAGGGGGGGAGGGATGAAGCCACAAGTGCATGGCGCAAAGGAAAGTGGCTGCAATCAATCGCTAACAGTCCAAATACAAGGCCTGCTGCAGTGCTGTCCTCCCACAGCTGCCAGGCAGCAGCAGCAGCAGCGGCAGCGGCGACAGCAGCAAGACCAACTGCTGCAGCAGGCACAGCCTCACCAGTGTGCCGTTGAAAGTCCACTCCGTCTTGCCATGCGGCAGCTGCTTGAACTTGGCCATGTAGGCGCGCAGCGCGGCGATGAAGGCCGCCTCGCGTGCCTCGCCTGCAGGTCAGGAGTGCACCAGGTGGCGGTCAGGAAGGCGCATATGGCACAGCAATGCGCGGCCCCCCCTGCTGCCATGGCAAGCCACCCAAACCTTGATAAGCCACGCATGAATGCTATGCATGAAATGGCTGCCCTCCGCACTGCGGGCTGCAGCCACCCGACCAGCCCCCCGCTGGCTACACTCACGCCTGGCCTCCGCGTTGGACATGGAGCGGAACACGCGGCGGCGCCACTCCGGGCTCTCGAGCGCGGCGATGGCGATCTCACCTGCAGGGAACGCACACTAAGTATATTTGAGCGTTGGCAGCGATAATCATCATCAGCAGGCATGCCATACGGTGGTGGCAGGCGACAACAGCAGCAATAATACCAGCAGTGGCAGGCAACACTTGCAGCAGGCAGGTGAGGCAGCCAGCCAGGCAGTGCTGCACCAACTTCAGGCGAGCTCTGTTGACCATCCAATCATCGACTGTTTTGGCAAACTACCCAATCCTCCAGCCACCAAGACAGGCAGCCACCCACCTTTGACGGCGCGCTTGACCACCTCATCCAGGCAAGAGGCTACCTTCCGGCGGATGGCAGCACTGTTGACGGTGTCGCCGCGAGCCAGGCATACCGACGTCTCGAGGCCGCAGCCCAGCAGGAAGCCCAGGGAGATGGCGGCCTCCTCGCACCGCGCCAGCTGGGCGGGGTGCGGGGCGCCCACGCCCAGCTTGCCGCAGTACTCCACCAGCAGCTCCAGCCCAACCAGGCAGCCGTAAAAGTCTGTGGACGAGGGAGGGAGGCAGCGCATGGAGTGTATGGTTGAGTAGCCTGCGGGCAGCCAGCAGAGGACAGGCTTTGTGCCTGGGCATGGAAAGCCACAACACAACGCTCCACCAAGCTTTCCCACGTGGAAATGGCAGCTTCACTGTGCTGGGCAGCAGGCGGAAACGGTGCAACAGGAGGCCGGCACGATTGCAGCGCAAACAAACAGCCATGCAGCCAGCGCACCTGGGCACGTGAAGGGGAATGCGTAGTACCCGTCCAGGTTGCCCTGGCCCTTCAGGTGCAGCTGCTGGGGGCAGCGTCCCAGCAGCAGCACGCCTGGGGCAGGCGGGCAGCCAATGACTGCGCACCTGCGGGCGACACGAGCGTAGCGTGGCGTGGGTCAGACCCTAATATTGCCGATGTGAATGTTATGCGGACAGCCAGGCTGCACGCTGCTACAAGCTGCAAGTTGAGGTTCCCCTGCTGTCAAGCTGGGTGGCAGCCCACATGCACTGCACAACCAGGCAGTCAAGCTGCAGGCTGCCAGTTGAAGCCCACTGCTGCAACAGCAACTCGACCTGAGATCTGCCTGCAAACTCAGCCTTGCCACCGCCCCTCACTCACTTGATGAGCGCGTACAGCTGATCCAGCAGGCAGCACAGCTGCTCCAGCACTCGCTGGTGCGGCGGCAGCCGGTCCACCGTGCAGCACGGCCGGCCCTGTGCGTCCACGGTGGGGATGCAGGGGTCAAACCTGTCCACCAGAATGAAGTCCTGCAGGGGCGGGGCAGCGGGGGAAGCTGTTCAGGAATGCAAGTTGCGAGGCACATGTGCAGGTATCGTACACTAGGTATCGCCCTGCTTCCAATCGGTTCCAGCTCTGCCCTCCAGCACAAGAGCACGCACCATGTTGAGGCCGAGCAGCCGCTTGAGCCGCCGCAGCACCTGGGTGGTCATTCCCGGCTTGTTGTCGAAGCGCGCGCAGGACAGCACTGCGCCGGGTGCCAGCGGAGCACAGCAATAGTGTTAGGCTGGAGTTGGGTCCAGCGGCGGCATGCCACATGGACATTCAAATCAGGTGCATGCAAGCCCCCTTGCACTGCCTTCCACGGTACTCAAGGCCTGACACCTGCCCATCAAGCCCAACTGACAACTGAGCTCACTCATGATGGTGATGGGGTCGGTCTTGCGGGTGGTCTCGTCCGCGTAGCCGGTGCAGGCCAGGCGAGCCAGCGGCTTGTCCTCAAAGAAGTGGGGGTTGGAGATGCCCAGCGCGTCCAGCTCCCGCTTCACGACCAGGATGACGTTGGTCTTGATGGAGGCCAGGTGGCGCCGCACGTCTTGGTAGGGGCTCTGCCAGTGCCGCTCCAGCTCAGGCCGCAGATCCTTGATCACCACCTGCAGGCGGGTGGGTGATTGCGGAGAAGAAACCTGGTCATCCTGGCTGAGGGAGAAATGAGCTTGAGGGGCCGCATGCCTTGTCGTTGGAACCCAGCTGACCAGCCGGAGCCCAGCTGACCAGCGGCACAAGGTTCCCTCTAGCGGCGCAGCAGCAGAAATCGCATTATTTCCAGGTGCAGCACACAAGGCAACCCACCTTGAAGCGGTCCAGCACAGTGGTGTCGTTGCCGACCACCACAATGGGGGCGGGTGGGTAGTAGCAGCCAGCGACGGTGCAGCCGGCGATGGTGTGCTTGTGGTGGCCCTTCCAATCCGTGCGCATGTCGTCATCCCACTTGGCCAGCAGGTCGTGCACCTCCTTGTTTTGATTCAGCGTGCCTGGGGTGGCAGGANGAGGAAAAMGGCAGTGCCTTGTGTGAGCAAGGTGTGGCAATGCACGGCATGTCAGGTCATGGCATGGCACAAATGGCTGTACACATGTTGTGGCGTGGCAGGGCTGTGCGGTGGCAAGGGATGGCAGCACAGCGCACCCCAACTCAAAGCCCAGTTCACATGCCATCTCCACCCAGCTTACCGTGTAGGAAGTTGAACTGGAGGGGGCNGCCGGAGATGGCGGCCAGGCTGCTGACGGCAGCCATCTGGCCGCCCTCGTCCACCGGCACCCCGGCTTGCCCTCATCGTCCACTCCCTCCTCGCCCGCCTCGCCAGTGTCTGCAGGGGAGAGAGGGGTGCAAGGTGGGGATGGATTTACATTGGTTGCAGAGATATGACACATTCTGGCGGCAGCCGGGGTGCTGACGCCGGCAGCCCGGGGTGTTGACGCCGGCGGCTACCCTTGGACGCACCCTCCTCGTCAGCGGCGGCGGCGGCGCTGCTGCTGCTGTGCGCTGCTGCTGCTGCTGCCGAGGCCCCTGGTGCCGCCTGGGGCGGGCGGGGCGCCAGGGCGGCGGCTCTGCTGCTGCTGGGGCCAGCCAGGCTAGCAGCAGGGCGCGGCGGCAGCAGCTCTGGGGGCTCGTCGCTCATCGTGAGGTCTACGTACTCTGCCGGGCCCTTGTCCTTGGCCATGGCGGGCGAGGACGAGGGGAGAATGAGGGGGCGGCTGCAGCGATCAGTAAAGAAGGGCCGGCGCTGGGTGCGCTGGCCCGCTCACCGCCAGCTTCCAAGGGCTCGTGGCCTCCCTTTCTCCTGCCTCCCCAACTTCCTGAACCTCTGCATGCATGCTTGCAGTCATTTACAGCAATGTTCTGGAGTGCTGTAAAGCTGTTCAGAGGGCAGGAGGCAGAACAGGCACAAGGGAAAANGGCGCCGCCAACTGCCAGCTGGCGGCCGCCGGGAGCGGCGCCGCGCGGCTGGGGCCTCAGGCCCCTGCTTGAACCGGCGGCGGCGCAAGCTCCTGCCGTCTTGTTGATCACCGTCCGCTGAGCGTTTAGCCAGCCAGGGCGGTGGCACCGCCTGCAAGGGCGGGGTGGTGCGGGTCGGGTTAGCTTGGGCACAACGGGTGGCGGCGGCGGCGGCGGCGGCGGCGACTCGTGCTCGGGCAATCCCTCCCGGACTTCCTCATCGTGAATTTTCCCACTTACTAATTATTTCGATGAGCTCCGTTGTAATGGAAGCCTGGCGGGTGCGGTTGTACGTTAGCGTCAGCTGCGGGGAGGGGGAGCAGGGCAGCGGCGGGGGCGCGTCAGCGGCACGTTTCGGGTGTCCGGGGGCAAACAGGCACACAACCACAACCGCCGCCGCAGCTGCCGCGCACATCAACCGGCCAGCAGGGCTGTGGACGCATGTGGCAGTGGCAGGGAGCCAGGGCTGTGAGGGCTGGGGGCTGGGGGGCATGCTGGTGCGGCGCCTTGCAGTGCAGGCACCATGCCTGCGGCTGTGGGCACATGGCCTGCTGTGCAGAGCAACGCAGCCGCTGCTGTGCTGCCCATAGCACCCGCATGCTGCTGATTGCAGCGCCGCAGGCATTGCCTGCACAGCCACATGCTTTNCAAATAAGCCAACAAGCAATAACCCACCCTGCCCAGCATCTCTCCCGCGTTCTTGGTGGAGTTCTCCATCGCGCTCATGCACACACTCCCCTTAGTATCTCAACTGTTATCACAACCAAACACAGCTTCGCACCTTGCCCAGCATCTCTCCCGCGTTCTTGGTCGAGTTCTCCATCGCGCTCATGCGCGACGACTGCTCCGAGCAGTTGTTCTCCAGCATGCAGTTGTACAGCGTCTGCAAGTTGGGGAGGGCGGTGGGGGTTGGATTCAGCATAGGTTACGAGTGGACTGTCATTGCCCAGATGTTCTCCAGCATGCAGTTGGACAGCGTCTGCATTTGGGTACGATGCAGTGTAATCGGAAGATTGCCGGGCAGTTCAACAGCCAAGCAGTTCTTCTCTAGCATACAGCGATTCGCGGCTCCCCAGCAGTGCATGGGGGCAAGGGAACCAGGTTGGCAGGTGGGGCAGCAAAGATGCCAAGGCAGGCACAGCAGGCACAGCAGCAGCAGGCACTGCGCGGCGCGGGAGCAAAGCAACCCCTTACCGTGGCCAGCTGGAACTCGGCCAGGTCCATGAGCAGCCCCGCCCGTCAGCCTAAGCCTCAACCAAGCAACGTNTWAACCCNTCAACAATCGNTGCTAACAACTCACGGTGNCCAGCTNGGAACTCGGCCAGGTCCATGAGCAGCTCCGCCCGATCCGGGCGCACCAGAATGCAAATTGACACAAAGCCATGTACTAGAAACTCACGGTGGCCAGCTGGAACTCGGCCAGGTCCATCAGCAGCTCCGCCCGGTCGGGGCCCTCAATCTCGTACTGCTCAATGGGGGCGCCCTCCGCCGCCGTCTTCTCCAGCGCCTGAAAGGAGAGTTCACAATGCACATGGGTTGGTTCAGATTGTTTCAGAGCCCTCATGATGCCTCACGCTGCTCATTGAAATGCCAGCAGTTTCAACACACATGCATAATCGCAAACTGCATTCAGTGCCAGATGTGCTGCTATCTCTTGCCCGCAGTATGTGACGTTTTACTCACGTCCGGGGACAGCACGGTGGCAATGGTGGGCTTCTGGGAGATGGCCGACACAAAGCGGTTGTAGATGATGCGCGCGGTGTCAAACTCCGYCTTMAGCAGCTGGGGCAAGCACGGAGTTGGGCAGGCAGGGAATCACAGAGGTAGTCATCATGAGAGTGGGCTTGAGGCGAGCATGCAACACGTTGTCATACTCAGTCTCCAGCCCTGAATGAGACTGGACAGGCTGCAAGTGGCCAAAGGCTGTCGCCCAGGCATTCCAAAAGCAGCAGAGCACTCACCTCCTCCGCGATCTGGCTGGCCTCCGGGAAGGTCACCCGGACCTTGTTGGTGTCTGCGGCAGGCAAAAGGAAAGTGAATGGAGCAATCAGGCAGCAGCAGCAGCAGCAGCAGCAGCAGCAACACACAGCTGCCACAATCACGTAGGGCCCAACTAAGAGAGTGTGGCAGCAACGCTCTTTAGGCCGAGCAACATTGGGTGCAGCAGCTGCTGTTCCATTGCTGCCGTCACTGCTGCGGCTGNCCACNAGCTGCCTCAGGTGCAGGTCCACAGCTGCAAAGCAGCACCCACCCGCAATGGTGGCGTAGATGCTCTCCCGCATGTCGCGCTGCAGCTGGGAGCGGCCCTTCTCGCCCATGACCACCTGCAGGGAAATGCCAGCATGCATTGCGGTCAGCAGCTGTTCATTCGTAACAGCAGCAGCAGCAGCAGCAGCAGGAACAGCAGCAGCCCTTCTGGTCCTTTACCACCAGCACAGCAGGCAGTGTGTGCATGATAAGCAAGCAGCAGAGTGCAGCAGCTGGTGACCCTTCATCGCGTCTGCGCGTGCCAGCAGCTCCGCGTTCGACTAGTCGCCTGGCACACTTTGTAGCAACAGCAACTGAAAGCAGCAATATAAAACAGGTATTGAAAGCGCACCAGCAGCTCCTCGTTAGGCTCATCACCAGCGGTGTCGGCCACCGTCTTCACAGTGGCACGAGTGTACCTGCAAAAAAAGCGGCAGCATTGAGCAGCACTCGGCAACATGCAAAAATGGCAGCATCGGTAAGACACTGCAATGGCGGCGGCAGCAGCAGTGGCGTGGGTGGCCAGCAATGTCCCAGCAGCACCCTAGGCTTGCTCCCGCTGCTGCTGCCGCTGCTGCTGCATGGTTGATTGCCGCTATTGCATGCTGCAGCCACTGCGCCACCCGCTAGCAATCCAATGGCTGTAAGGGTTTGCTGAAGCTGAGCCACAGCAGCACAGCCTTGTCTGCGCAGAATTGCATCCAACTGCAACCCAGCTGTCGGGCTCCAGCTGCTGCCGCTTCAACAGCAGTGCTGCAACGTGTTCACACAGCTGCCTTCCTGCTGTTGTATCGTCACCGCTGCGGATCTGTTCCAACCAGCTGCCGCAGTGCCACCCCCGCTCCAGCTGCCCCCGCTCCTCAGCTGCGCTTCTCCAGCTGCTGCTCCACCTGGGCGGCTGCTGTCAGCTGCAGCTGCGCCCCCTCTCCGGCGCGCCTGCTTCCGCCTGCTGACGCGGTCCACCTGCCGACGCTGACGGCTTGCTGCCTCCTCGCCCGCAGCATGTGGCCCGCCCAGCAGCCCGGCAGCGCACACACCCCGCCCTCCTGCCTGCACTTCTGGCACATCCCGCACCACCCTGCTGCCCCACCCTGCAGCGCTACCCTGGGCCACTCACTTGCACACCACGGTGTTGATGCCGCCGCACAGGCCCTTGTCGGAGGTGACGGGCACCACCACGTTCTTGGCGCCCACCGCCGACGGCAGGTCGCCCAGCAGGCGCACCAGCGGCAGCACAATGCCGCGCGAGTTCTCAGTGTTGGCCTGCAATTCAACGTGGCAAGCAGGCAGGCAGGGGAGGGATGGATTGGGTGCACGCAAGGCAGCACAGCATACGCTGCAGCGTCCTGCACAGCGGGCGGCAGCCGAGCAGGGACAGCAGTTCGTGGGTGCTGGGCACCAGCGCCGCGCCGCCGCACCTGCGCGCTGCGCATCTTGCTGGCCGCCACCATCTTCATGGCCTTGGTGATCTTCTGGATGTTGGCCACAGACTTCATGCGCTGCTTCACTGCAGCACAGCAGCAGGGGAGTGCGGGCGGGCGGTGGKGGGAGGGCGGCGGCGCGCGGCCAGGGKGCTGCTGCTCGCCAGCGCAACATCGCGCCGGCGGTGCACGTGCATCTTGCACATCTAGGTGCTGGCCAGCAATCGCAGCAGGTGGGGCCGCCCCCTGCGAGCACGGGCAGCACCAGCAGTGGGGCAACCCAGGCGCTCCCAGCTGCTTGCCTGCGAGGGTGGACACGCCCCTGGCGCCCTCCACAGCGCTCCTGCAGGGCAGCGGGGAAACGGGGGGCGCTCAGCGCGCCCGTCCGCGGGCCCACTTCCCCAAYCCAAGCCCCCCGGCCCGCTGCCTCACCCCTGGCACGCGGCAGCGACGCTCTCGGCCACCGCCGCGAGGCCCTGCCGCAGCAGGGGCCCGCTCAGCGAGCCGTAGGCCTGCCGCAGCATTCTGCTTGTTCTTCCTCCTCCCTCCAAGCGGATATCGGCACGGGGATCGACGATCGTCAACAGGGGCGCGCGATGGGCCGCCCAGCGATGTTGCCCTCGGAAGCCAGCGTGGCAGCCCAAATTTGCACGGCTGGAGCCCTCTACGGACGCTGCGGTGCTGGATGGAGTACCCTGACATGGTTTGCAAGCAATCGCAAGTCATGCAAGCGGCGCCGCGCTGCTGTGGCCGCCGCCGCGGGGCATTCCCGCTGCCCCAGTCAACGGGGGCGCCGCCTTGCAGTCAAACGCTTCCAGTGCAGGCCCCTCCTCCCCTGATCCCTACGCATGCTCGCTTGTAAAGTTACATTCATACACTGGGGCATACATCCGCAATGCAGCAGCTGCATGCTACGTGCCGTCCGCTCGTGCCGCAGGCCGCGAGTGCGTGAGCGCCAGCGAGTACCGCGGGCAGCTGTACAAGTGCTGCTCGTAGTCTGGCTGCTCCCAGCGCACCGGCTCGCAGGCCTTGACCTGGCTGGCGGTGCCGTTGCGTGGCAAACACCCTGCAGTGCATGGGGCATGGGTTGCAGGCCATGCGTGTGAACAGGCAGTGGGACCCATGCATGTGCAAAATCACTGCCACACCCTCTCCCTGCCTCAGCGGAGTCCAAAGGTGCCAGTGCGCAGCGTGAAGTGCAGCATACCNAAAGTCGCAGTTGCATGCTACCGCAGCTTGACCTACAGCAGAGCAATTTTAACCCCGTAACCTGCCCACAAGTTCAGTCGGGCCAATTCAACAGGGCAAACAGCAGTGAGCAGCCGACTCACTGTCTTCGTTCACGAACCACATCTGCTGCTTCACGAAGCTGGCCCGCTTGCCGTCGTAGTCTGTGCACACCGGGTGGAAGTACAGTACTGCAGCGTGCGGGGGTGGCGCAGAGTATTGCAGTAAAGTGGCACGCGAAGTACAAGGAGGTGCACAGCAGGGGCTTGCGAACAGAGGCATTCGGTGGCTGAGCGCATGCTGCAACGCTCAGCAGGTGAACTGTATGACACAGCCAGGGCACTTGGCAACCAACCCCATTATGCCCTGGGGACTCTTTGGCACTTCCAGTACGCGTGTGCGGGAGCCCAGCAAGTTTGGCTGCGGCGCAGCACGCGCCACAAACCAACAGTGCCCCACCCCTGCGCAGCAAAAGGTCGCTCACTTGACCAGTCGCACGTATCGAACAGCGGCGCTGTGTCTGCATGCGCCAGCTCGCAGTGGTCATTGCTGTACATGAAATAGCCATGGTGGTAAGCACGGATCAGCGCCAGCTTGCCCGTCTGGCTGTTGGCTTGCATCTGCGGGCAGGCAGTGAGCGGCAGGCAGGAGAGGCGGGCCAGGTCAGGGTCCAGGTGAACTGGCGCTGGAGCCATGTTGCAAGGCAGCCAGCGAGTGCTATGTACAGGGACACACACTCCTAGTGTGATGTGAAAAAAAAGCATGCCACCACACCCGCCGCACTGCCGCACTCCACCCACCTCTTCGCGGGCCTTGATGCAGCCCGAGGCTGCCGTGCACCTGCGCAGAATTTTGTCGTGGATGCGTTCCACGTACTGCTGGTCGTTCTCCTTGGCCTCGAGGCCCTCCTGGAAGCCCTTGGTCCAGCCCTCAAACATGGCGATGGAACCGGGAGTGGGCAGCACCACGTAGTTGCCTGTTCGGGATGGCGGAGGCGTTGAGGAGGGCTAGCAGTGTCAATAGATACAGCAGTGTGTCCAGTTTTGGGTGTCTTGCGCCACCCGCAGATGCGCAGCACGCAATGCCTGCAGCTGCCCGCCACCCCACGCTTGCCTGTGTTGACGGCGGCAGAGTTGCACGCACTCGAGCCCAGCTCTACTTGGAAGGCTGCGTCTGCCTCTGCCTCTTCTATGAAGGTCAGGTAGCTTGTCCACACGGGTTTCACGGTGTACACTATATCAGCGTCTGAGAGGGGCCAGCGAGCTTGGGGACTGAGGTGAGGGGAGTTTGCTGTGGCTGCGTGGATGCAACTGCACCAACCTGGTTCCTTAGACGCCTGGGCACCCAGGCACAGCTGCTGGCTGCTGCCGCCTGCTCGTCCAAAACTTCCTTGGGCTGGGTCTGGGCATACCCCGAAAACACCTGTTCACCTGAGTAGTGCACCGCGTAACCCTTCTTTAGCAGGTCCCGAACAAGGAAGGAGCTGAGCCAGGTGATCACCTGCGCAACACAACACAGCGCAGTGGGTGGAGCGAGCACAGCACAGGAGCAGGCGGAGTGAGGAGAAAGGGCAGACGCCCCTCGCCAAGGCAACAACGAGCATACGCATCCCACAGCCCCGCACCCCAGCTCACAAAGTAGTCGTGCGTGCCGAACTCGCCGCTGCTGGCGTGGTCCAAGCGCTCCGGCAGGTAGGCAGACACGTCAGCGCATGGCAGGTTCAGGTCGGCGCATGCGTCCAGGTCCGTGGGCTCCCAAATGCCCACGAGGTAGTTGCGCACGCCGCCAAACTTGACCATGGAGAAAACTGGGGGAGGACCGCGTGAAAGAGGGGCAGGGAGGATGAAGACTTCCCATAAGGCAGCTTGGGGCAGCGGGGCGCACGGTGCAGGCCCAGCATCATGCGCTATGTGACGAGGCTTGGGAGGGATTTCGAGGGGCAGGCAGGGCAGTGCAAGGCGGTGCTGCCACCACGGGAGGCCAGAGCAACAAGGATGGGGATGCTGCACACCGCAGCATGGGCGAGGGTGCAGGTGGTGGGCGCGGAGCATGTGCAGGCACATGGCGAATGCAGATCAGCCTTACTGTGCGCAGCAGCAGCAGCACTTGCTAGCACCGGCAGCAGCGGCAGCGGCTCACTGGCATTCTGTGCCATCGTTGAGAAGCGGGGATTGAAGGTGAGGAGGGTGACGGCATTTTTGACGCGCCCCTCCCGGGTCGCTCGAAGCGCCGCCAGCTCAGCCAAATCGTGCACTCCAGTGTATGCGAATGCCTTTGTACGTGGCGGCAGCAGCCAGGGGGTGGCTTCAAACTGCCGCAGCAGCTCGGCATCCGTTTCTAGCAGCGCGGGATCAGCCTGCGGCAGGCGGGGCAGAGGGTGGGTGCTGCTGGAATTGAGCCTCAGACCAGAACAGGCAAGCCTGGGACAGCAGGCCACGCCTCTTCAAGACAGGCTCAGATGCCCCCGGCAATGCCATGTGCGGCGGCATTGTGGCATGGCAGGCACTGGCGGCTGCAGCATGGAGCAGGCAGAGAGGCACACAAGGGAAGACAGGCGCGCCTGCTGCTCACGGCCCCTGCCCTCTTGGCACAGACACAGCTGCTGGTCAATGCGAACCAGGGCTCAATGCGGACGAGAAGTCCCGCACACCGGCTGACAGGTTGCAGCCTGCTCTGCGCACCTGCACCCGCTTGTAAGCCTCCTTGCTAGGGACCATCATAGGCAGCGTTCCTGGCGGGAGGGTGCCCACACCTGCTGCAAGGGCAGGAACGTGAGCATGGACACGAGATGTGGCGAGGGGAGCACTGAAACAAAACCACAATGCATCTGCATGCACACTCCAGACATCCTCAGCCTGCCCCACCAGCCAGGCGGCGCATTGGCATGTGGGGCAGCACAACCACGGCTGCACCCAACTGCTCACGTCGCTGATGGGTGCTTCCCGCTGTGCTGCTGCTGCCGCCGGCGGTGTCATTCTGTACCCGCACTGCCGTGCTGTGCAGCTCTATCTGGAGCGCGCCACGATCAGGCCTGCGTGACAGCGTGCGCAGCAAAACCCGAGCCTTCTGTCCAGAGGTTCGGCAGTTTAGGGCTCCCAGCTGCGGCGGCAGAGCGGCGGCGGCAGAGCAGCGGTGGCTGAGCAGCGGTCCCTCTGCACCGCTTCCAAGCGACGATCGTTCACTCACAGGCTCACGACCAGCGCCAAGACAAGCAGTGCCACGCCAAGCAAGAGGTA
Organism: Chlorella ohadii; assembly: GCA_025026875.1. NCBI lineage: Eukaryota > Viridiplantae > Chlorophyta > Trebouxiophyceae > Chlorellales > Chlorellaceae > Chlorella > Chlorella ohadii. The sequence continues at coordinate 180,059 of JADXDR010000138.1, forward strand.
GGGCGCGGCGCCGCGCAGTGGGCCTCCCTCCCGCATTCCTCCAGCCTTCAGATGACCATACCACGCAATTGAGCATGCGCCGTCCGCTAAACACTGCCCCCACACTGTGGGGCCCACGGGCACCGTGCTGTTGTGCCGCTGGCGGCGCTGCCACCACCGCGACCGTGCCTCTTGATCAATGCCAAGGCCGGTAGACTTGCCAACTTCTCATTCATGCCCAATCTGAACCGCCTCATGAGTTACAGTGAGTATGCATGCCTCATGACATGTCAAGGAGAGCAGTGAACCTGACGGCAGCTGGGGGACGAGCAGCCGGGCAGCCAAACGAAGGACCAGCAGCGCCCATGCATTCTGGTCTCACTGAGCACAGCAGCCTCGACCCAGCCACTCAGAGCCGGGTGATGACCTCCTCCACCTCCTCAGGCGTGTACAGGTGCCACTTGGGTGCCACGCGCGCAATGTCCACGTTGGTCGCCGTCACCTGGGCGGGAGGCAGGGGCGGGGGAGGAGAAATGTTGTTTGGGTCAGGGGCTTCCTTACACAGACCCCAGCACCTGCTGCCCGCCCTGTAAGCCTCGTATAGGCAGGCGTAGGAAACTGCAGTGACCACACAGGCAGTCTCATCATACGCCCAACCTTCTCCTCCCTCGCTTGCTTCAGCGTGGCACGCATGCCAAGTCAACAGGAGATGCGGCAGAGCAACATTCAGTTCAAGGCGCGCTTTCTCCTCTACACGCGCGTCAGCGTGGCACACACACAAATGAGAACTGTCATGACAAATGACACCAGTAAAGTGCTGGTATTTAGCGCACCTTCTCCTCCATCACTTGCTTCAGCGTGGACAGCGCGAGCACCTCCGCCTCCTTGAGCGTCATGTCCTTGCTGCAAGCATGGAGTAATTAATGCAGATTGTGGTGAGTCTCAAGGCAGATGGTAAGCAGTCTGGGGCAGCAGCTGTGCCCCCTTCAGCGTCGCGTCCTTGCAGCAGGCAGCACACCGGGCCAACCGCAGCTGTAACACCCCACTGCTCTTGCGCACCGGTACGATTCCTGCAGCGCCGTCTGCGCGCCCTCCGACCCGCTGCCGATTGCCTTGGCATCGTACTTCACATAGGTGCCGCTGGGGTCGGTGTGGAACCTGCCAGGTGAGAGAAGGGGCTAAGGTGAACGAGGTGAGATGAAGTCAAAGCATTCCGCGCCCCAGCCGCCACCAGCAGCGCAAAAGAAGCGCCGCCTATCAGCTGGATGCCACATCAACTCACAGCACGGGGCCGCCCTCCGCGCCCCAGCCCGCCCCCAGCAGCGCCACGCCAATTGCCTCCCATCCACCCCACAGCACTGCAAGCTATCAACTCACAGCACAGGGCCGCCCTCTGCGTCCCAGCCCGCCACCAGCAGCGCCACGCCAAAGGGCCGGCTCATGCCGCCCTCGTCGTTGTCGTCCTCGCCAAACCGCAGCGCCAGGTCGCACAGGCTCTGTGGCAAGACAGTGAAATTGCAACCAAGCGAATCAAGAAGGTGCAGGTGCGGGCAGCGAAGGCACAGCAAGGTCAAGTCGAGACTGCACCGCCGCAGCAGCTCAACTGCCTGTGCGGCCCATGCTCAACACCCACTGACCCCACCCACACCCGCAGCTGGCTTGCCTGTGTGACCGACTCCAGCGGCATGGGCTCGTTATAGGTGAAGCGGTGCTGCTGCGTCTCCACACGGCCTGTGAATGGTGCAGGTAAGAGACGCAGGATGGGAGGCGTTGCAAGAGGGTTGCCGCAGCAAGGCCAGGCAGCGCGGCTGCATCTCGAATGTGCAGGAGGACTGCGAATGCCCGCTGTGCAGGCACCTGCTGCGCGTTATGCAATTGCAAGCAGTCTCAGTTCCTGATGCGTCTAAGCTCAAAAGCATCCACCGCCCGTAAGCGCTCACCGTGGTCGATCAGCGTGCGTGCATCTGCCGTCAGGCCGCTCATCGCCACCCCAATGTGCTCATCAATCTCTGCCACCTTCTCTATGCTGCTGGGCTCCTGTGGAAGGGCAGCATGGGAGCAGCGCGCACATCAGACAGGCGAGTCTATCCAGTGCTGCATTTCCCAGCAAGCTGCTGACCTGCTGCAAGAGCGAGGGCATGCCCTGCTGCCACTGCGCCGCCGAAGGATGCCACCTTTCCTGTGCTGCTGGCACTAATGGCGGCACCCCCGCACGTCACAGCACACAGCCGGCTGCCCCTCGCTGCTGCACTGCTGCAGACAAAACCAGTGCAGAAGGCGCACCAGGAGCGGGCTGGTCACTCGCTTCTCAACAGCCATCACCACGCCTTCATCTGTCCGCACCGCAATGGCGGTCGACCCCAGCTGCATTCCGTGGGTGTGGGCGGGGCAGGGATGGGCAGGGGCTGTGTCGGTGAGGGCAATGGGCAGCTGGCAGGCAACTGCCATGCCGCGGAGCAGGCATGGTGAGCTTCGAACAATATCACGCGCGGCAGGAGCGGGCAGCACGAGCAGCAGCGCAGGCCCACTCGCAGCCAAGAGACGCAGGCCACAAGCCCCTGCCCAGGCCCAAGCGGCAGCTGCCCAGCACCTTGATCGCCTCAATGGCATACTCTACTTGGAACAGCCGCCCCTCCGGGCTGCAAGCAGGGCAGCAAAACAGGGCGCCGGTCAAAGCAACGGGCGGCGGCGGCGGCGGCGGGGCAGCGACGGCGGCTGGCAGGGCAGCGCCGGGCTCTCGGGCCGCTCCATCGGGGCATCCGAGCTTGGCCTGGCAGCCTGCCAGCGCGATCAGAGCGCTACAGCGCGATCACGTCGTTTCCAGCGCTCCCCGCATCGCCCGCTCGCCTGAATGTGTTCACGCCGCGATCATACTCGCTGCGCGTCAGGAACATGACGCTGCAAGCAGCTGGGCGGGCTCTCGGGCGGCAAGGCGCAGCGCTGGGTCACCACAGGAGCCAGGAGATCGGCGCCGCGGTGCAGAGATCGATCGAAAGCACTGGGCAAGCGCTCCGCCAGGGCCCATGCTGCCCGGCCCACCGCCTGCCTGCTGCGCCCCCACTGCCGTCCGTCTGCCCTGCCCCTGCCTTGCTGCCGTTGTGCGCTCAGCGCAGATGGTCCCCATCCCGGCAATAGAGCCACACTTAGTCTTGTTATCTTGTTAAACGGAACTTGTCTGCATCGCCCCTGCTTGCAGCAGCAGCAAAGGTCGACAGATGGAGCCGTTCGCGCTCGTGCAAAAGGGCATGCACAGCTGCCGTGCCCTGATCGGCCTTGACTGCAGTTGCTGCCGTATCAAGCCGCTGTTGCAGAACATACTGCAACATTCAACAAAAGGCAAGCTGGCATGGCCGTGCATGCTTATCGGTGGAGCCCCGCAAATTTAAGTAGGCATGCCTTGCCCTCACGCGGGCAGTCCTGGGCAGCCCGATCAACCATCATCCACGCCCCAGCAAACCCTTATTCGGTTTTGATATACGCATTCGTGGTCCCTGCCATCAAGTAATAGCACAGAAAGTGCCCACAGTCGACCTGCGGTTGCCGCACCGCTGCCCCATGTGGTCGACGCATGGCGTGCCGCCGGCAGCCCTTGAAGCCTGGGCGCCGGCCTGCACAGCCCACCCGCGCGCATCCACGGCTGACAGGACTCGCAGGCCCCCGCCCCACCAGCTCCCCGCTCGAGCAAGCCCTCAAGCTCGGCCAAACCCGCGGAACCATGGCCGCCAAGACCCCCACCGGCACTGCGGCGCCTTTCAAGGTTCGTACAAACGCAGCGGAGGGGCCGTATGCGCTGCAGCGGCCTGATTGGCGTGTGGACCGGCGGCAGCGAGCTGGGGAGGCCTCGGGCGGCCCGGCGCGTGCCTGATCTGGCCTCGGACTGACTGCATCGGCGCTTGGGGGGCGCCGCAGTGGCCGCAGCGCTCGCTTTTGTTGATCTGCGGGCGCCCGGCTTAGACCCKAGCTGGCGCCGCGCCAGCGCCCACCGCTCAGCTGGGCGGATCGGCGGCAGCCGGCGGGTGGCGCGGCGGGGCGATTGATGGCGCCACCGTTCAGCGGCGGCGCCTCGCCCCGCCCCCCGCCGGAGCGGCGGCGCAGGCSCTGCGTCGTMCCGCCCGCMTCTGTGGCTTTGGACCCTCACACCGCCTCGCCCTCCCGCCTGGCTGCACCCCTGCAGTATGCCGCGGAGCTGATTGCCAACGCCAAGGCCATTGCCACCCCCGGCAAGGGCATTCTGGCGGCCGATGAGTCCACCGGCACCATCGGCAAGCGGGTGCGCGCTCGCCTGTTTTCGATGCCCGCACTTGTTGTGTAGGTGTCTACGCATGAGGCAGGCAGCTGAGTGGCAGGCTTATGGTCCACCTGGTTGATCTCGAATGAGCTGCTTGGGCGGCAAGCTGATGCGGAGCCAGCAGCTGATTGAAACGGGCGGCCCAGGTCGCTTCAGCAAGCTGTATGGGCAGTGAGGAGGCCCAAACAGCTCGCTGATGCGACCTGGCCTTCCCTTACATTCAGCCGCTCGCATCATATCAGGCCGGGCGTATGCAATCCCCAGGACACACCCAACCCTGCTTGCTGGGTGGCAACCTGCGGCCACCCACCGCGCCAACCACCCGCCTGCCCGCCGCCTCTCTCACTGACCACTCGCCTCACTCTGTCCCCTCTGTTCCCCAAACAGCTGGCCAGCATCGGCTGCCCCCCAACAAGAAGAGCCACCTGTTCACTCTGCTTCATTCGTTCTCTCCCCTGTTGCAGCGGGCCTGGTTGGCTGGCCCAACGAGGAGAGCCTCCTGCTCACACCGCCCGTCTTGACCGCCCCCGCCTGTCTCGTGCCTATTTTCCCTGCCGCAGCTGGCCAGCATCGGCTGCCCCAACGAGGAGAGCTACCGGCGCGAGCTGCGCGAGATGCTGTTCACCTCCCCCGGCATCGAGAACTACATCAGCGGCGTGGTGAGCTTGTTTCTTCTGTCTTTTCGCCGATTTCAGCTCCCATGGTGTAGCTGTTTTAGATCGGGGCTTTGGCAAGCCTGGTGTGTGTCCGGAATTTGCTGTACTCGCTGCTTGCTGTCTCTCATACGCCCGCATCAAGAACTACATCAGCAGCGTGGTGAGCGGTCGCAGCGGTGGCTTGCAAGTTGTTGGCGCGCCCACGCTACTGTACTGCAGCCAACTGTGTATGGCTGCCTGCACTGGTGGCAGGCTGAGCGGTGGCCCCGGTTGATTCACCAGTTTCTGATGGCAAGTGCATGGCTATTTTCTGCCCTGCTCCGCAGATCCTGTTTGAGGAGACGCTGTACCAGAACGCCAGCGACGGCACGCCGTTTGTGAAGATGCTGCAGGACAAGGGCATCATCCCCGGCATCAAGGTGAGCGGGGACTGCCAATCGTGGTTTTGGGAGCTCAAGAAATGTGGTTTTGGTGGGCTGACGAGGATGCTGCAGGACAAGGGCAGTTTAACCAGGCTGCAGGCCGGAGCGCAACCTGCCATGTTTTGCCTCGTCTGGTACACGCCATTTGGCAAGAACAAGTTGCTCACATGCCTCTACGTGCCCTGTTTTTCCTAAAAAGGTGGACAAGGGCGTGGTGGCGCTGCCCGGCACCGACGGCGAGACCGAGACCCAGGGCATTGACGACCTGGGCAAGCGGTGAGCTGACCCAGAGTTGAGGGATGCTTGTGAAGTACTGCAGTAGGGGTCAAGGTGACCAAAGCATGGTTGGACTCAGTTGCATGGATGGAAAGCATCATGGCTGCACTGCAGGTTTTGGCATTGGTTGGCTGCGCTGCCCCAACAGCGCACAACTAAAACACACCAAACCACCCACCCCCTTGCAGCTGCGCCAAGTACTACGAGCAGGGCGCACGCTTCGCCAAGTGGCGCGCGGTGCTCAAGATCGGCAACGGCTGCCCCAGCGGTGCGCGGGGCTGGGGTGCTGAGAAGCTTGCAGGCAGGACTTTTGGGGCCGGCGCCAACAATCGCATCATTGGCATGTGTTCAACCTGTAACCCACTTTCCCTCGTCTGCAGAGCTGTCCATCCACCAGAACGCCTACACCCTGGCCCGCTACGCCTTTGCTTCTCATCGCCTGACACTAGGTGTCCCTTACTCCTTTGCTGCCGCAGAGCTGTCCATCCACCAGAACGCCTACACCCTGGCCCGCTACGCCGTCATCTGCCAGGAGAACGGCCTGGTGAGCGCTGTGCCTGCTGGGGGAGAGCTGGAGCTGCAATTTGCTGGGTTTTGGCTGAAAGATGCTGTCCGACAGCAGCCACTCAATCCACATGCTTTTCCAGGGGCACCCTTTCTTGCACTGAATACACAATCCAACTGTTTCACCGGTGCCCATTGTGGAGCGCGCGAGACCCTGTTTGATAGCAGCCCCACAGCTTTGCTGCTCACGACAACTGGGCTGCTTTCTGACATGCTGCGAAGCTTGTTGGCTGCTCCGCAGGTGCCCATTGTGGAGCCCGACATCCTGTCCCACGCAATTGCAATGTCCCCCGTCCTCTGATCACTGCTGTTGACACCCTGCTCCCGCTTTACCATTTCGCAGGTGCCCATTGTGGAGCCGGAGATCCTGTCCGACGGCAGCCACGGCATCGAGGTCTGCGCCGCCGTCACGGAGCGCGTGCTGGCCGCCTGCTACAAGGTGAGAGGGGTGATCGTGCCAGGTGCAGGTATCGTGTTCTCTGCCTCCTGTGTAGAGCAACGGGGTGGCGCGTTCTGGATGCGTGCAAGTTGAGCGCACTGCCCCGATCGCCCTCCCCTGCCACACACAATCTCTTTCCCTTCTTTCCTGCAATGCAGGCCCTGAACGACCACCACGCGCTGCTGGAGGGCACCCTGCTCAAGCCCAACATGGTGCTGGCGGGTGGGTGGCAGGGCAAGGGTGGGTGGCATTGCCATGGATGTGCTCCTTGTGCCATGCTGTGTCACATTGAAGCCTGCTGCTGTGGTTGTGTCGGTGGATTGGTCGGGACTGCCGGCAACTGAGTTGAATTGTGCTGTTTTGCCCGTCTGCAGGCGCCCAGGCCCCCCAGGAGAAGGTGATGACCGCGGGCTGGCTCACGGCGCGCACGCTGAGCCGCACCGTGNCCCCCGCCGTGCCCGGCATCATGTTCCTGTCTGGTGAGCATTGCTCCTGCTGAATAGCAGCACTGCTGTCCCTCATGCTAGCCCATCTGCTTTGTTTGTGGCATGCCAATCCAACCTGCCACTGCCCCAAGCCAACCCAACCCTGCCAAACCTGATCACCTGCGCAGGCGGCCAGTCTGAGGAGGAGGCGCCCCTCTTGCCGCTGCCTGTGTGCAAGTGTCGAAATCTGCTGTTTGTCCAACTTCAATCCCCTTTGTGCAGGCGGCCAGTCGGAGGAGGAGGCGACCGCGCACCTGGCGGCCATGAACATGGTGCAGGACGTGAAGAAGCCGTGGACCCTGTCCTTCTCCTTTGGCCGCGCGCTGCAGGTCGGGGCTGGTGGTTGGGCACGGTTTGGTTCTGGTTGGGCTGCAAGTGTGGCCATGGGGTGGGACGTGAAGAAGCCCTTCTCCTTTGCCCGCGCGCTGCAGGTCGGGGCTGCTGTTGCATGGATGTGCAAGGCAGGACAGCGGCTGCTGCCTTGCGCCGATCGGCAGCCTGCTGGCCACACAGCTGTGCGCACCCGCACAAGCTGCACACATTGACTTGTGGACTCTCCCGCCCGGCCCCTACAGGCGTCCGCGCTCAAGGCGTGGGGCGGCAAGAAGGAGAACTTCAAGGCGGGCCAGGAGGCCTTCCTCAAGCGCGCCAAGGCCAACAGTGAGTGGTTGTCATGCTTTTACCAGTTCTGTTGTTCACATAGCTGGAAGGAAGAGGGGCCAGGGGCCTTCCTCAAGCGCGCCAAGGCCGACAGTGAGCTGGGAGTGAAGTTGCAACGTGGCTGTGCTGCCTGCGGTTGTGCCTTGCTCAACGTCAACGTGGCTGTGCTGCCTGCGGTTGTGCCTTGCCCAACGCCAAGCGGCCAACAGCAGCCGAGCAGCCGCGATGTGCATCCGGCCTGCAAGCTAGCCAGCGACGATTGTGCATCCCAATCCAGCCCGGCAGACAACCAGTTCGGCCCACCGTCTAAGCCACATCCTGCCACCCACTTCTTTGCCCCCGCAGGCGAGGCGACCCTGGGCAAGGGCGACCTGGAGGCCAAGGGCGAGAGCCTGTACGTGGCCAACTACGCCTACTGAGCGGGTGGTTGCGCCAGCACCCACCTGGGCGATTCCGGGCGGTTGCGCCCAGCGCCCAGCACCCACGTGCCGATTCAGTGTCGTTGAATGAAAGCCGCGGCCGGCGTGGCGGGCGGGCCTGCCCTGCTCGCCGCCACCGCCGCGTAAATGAACGAATGCCTGGTGCCACGCGTGCGTGGCCGCACATGTCAGCCTCCCGACCGTTCTTTTGCAGCCTGCATTGCGTTTCCTTGTAATGAATTATGGGTTTGTGTGCCCAGCGAGCAGCAGTGGGCGGCCAGCATGCGGTCAACGCGTGCCGCTGTGTTGGGCGGCACGGCGCATCACAATGGGTGTGCAGGACCCGTTTGCAGAGCGCAATCGCGTCAATTGCAGCACGATGGCCAAGGCAAAGGCGGGCAAGCGCAAGGCGGAGGCCGAGGCGGCGGAGCCCGCCGNCTCCCCCGGCCGCAGAGCCGCAGCGGGAGGTCCGCCGGCGCNGTGGGGGTGGAGAAGGAGGCGCTGGGCCCNGATCCAGCACGCCTCCCATGGCCAGGTGCGGCGCACAGACGCGCGGCCGCCATCACCCCTGCGCTCGCCTGCACCTGCTTCTCTGTTGCAGCAGACGCAATGGAGAGCGAATCCAGAAGCCGAATTCTGCCGGGTGCCGCCACACCCCCGCCCCACAGGTGGCCGGCGACGTCTTTGTGTTTGGCGACGGCGACTGCGGCCAGCTGGGGCTGGGCGAGGAGGTCACCGAGCGGCTGCGGCCCTTCCCCGTCAGCGTGGATGGCAAGAAGGTGAGCCCTGGAGGAGCTGCGGGCTGGTGGAGCCTGTCGGGGGGCACTTGCCGCCAAATGCTACACGTCGCCGCCGACCAGCCTGCCACGGCCTGCCTGCCGCCTGCATCACCGAATCGCGGCTCGTCCTGTGCGTCCCTTGGTCCCCAACCCCAGCCCTCTCCCTGCCCGTCCAATCACTCCAAGCAGGTGCTGCAGATCGCTTGCGGCGGCATGCACACGGTGGCGCTGACTGAGGACCGCCGCATTTTTTCGTGGGGCGTGAACGACGAGGGCGCGCTGGGCCGCGAGACGGGTACGCAGCTGATGCTTCTGCTGCAGGCCGCTGCCGCTGGCTGCTGTCAGCTGCCACCTGCTGCTGTCTGTCGCTTCCGCTGCCCGTTGTCTGCCGGCAATGCGCTCAGCTATGGGTTGCAGCTGTGGATGGCCACCCGAGCATGGCATTCTTACCGCTCACTGCAGCTGGCCTGATGGTGGATGCCTGCGGATGGACGTGTTGAACACGCTCCCCGCAAATGCTCAGCTGTCGGTGATCCCCCCGCAATGCGTGAGACAGATCCTGCTGTGCAGCGGGCAAGCTGTGGCTGACGTCACTCCATGCCAGTGCATGCCGGCTGCCCTGAGCTTGTTGTCACAGCGTGCCGCTGCAAATGCACCTCTTCTGCAGCGGGCGAGCTGTGGGAGAAGTCGGGGCAGGCGGGCGGCAAGCCGGGCGATGCCTACACACCGGGCCTGGTGGCCATGCCCAAGGAGGCGGGCAAGGTGGTGCAGCTGTCCACAGGTGCGCTGTTGGTTGTGTTTCACTGCTTTGATCAGCTTGGGGAGCAGCTGTCCATAGGTGCGCTTTGCTGGCCGTGTTTCTTGAGAAAGAACTTGCAAGCTGCTGAACAGTTCAGCTGTGCAGGCCGAAACAGGCGGGCAGGGTGGTGCAGCCTGCGGTTTACCACCCACATTTCCCAAACGGGCGACAGCCACACACATAGCCCTGGCCACACAGGCATGCTGGGTGCGCATTTGTCCAGCCGCTCACAACATCTGCCGCCATTGCTGGTCGTTTCCATGCAGGCGACAGCCACACATGCGTGCTGACGGAGCTGGGCGCAGTGTGGGCATGGGGCACGTACCGGGACGCCAGCGGCGTGATGGGCTTCAGCAAGCACACACGCATCCAGGTGCGCAGTGGTGTTTATATTTGGTTGTTGTGCAGTCCAGCAATTTGGTGCAGCAAGCCTAGCATGCTGTATGTGCACCCCTCACCCCGCCAGCGCATCGCCCATCCCTGTGCCGAACCACGTCGCCTGCGCTCATCAAGCCCCTCACTGTTGTTCCTTGCGCCGCAGCTGACCCCCACCTGCGTCTACGAGCCCAAGCGGCCAGAGGACCAAATCCTGCGGATTGCGTCAGGTGCATGCACGCACCTGCATGCTTGATGCCCTGGCCTTGGCCTGCACAGATGGGCACAGGACGCTGCTTTGCGAACACACACAGATGTGGTCTGGCTGGCGCGCAGTTGCACGCGGCGGCGGGACAGCTCCTCACTGCTCTGCCCTGCGTCTGCTAAAAAGTTGCCACCCCTCCTCCACAGGCGCGGACCACACGGCGGGCGTCACCGCCGGCGGCGCGCTACTGACGTGGGGCAATGGGCAGCAGGGGCAGCTGGGGCGGGTGGGCGAGCGGCTGAGCGATCGAGTGAAGATGGAGACGCTGCTGGCGCCGCACCCCGTGCCCTTCAAACGCGTGCGGTGAGTTGCTTTGCTGGGAGGTTGCCCACTCTGTCATGCCACGTGTCTTGTGGGTTTGCGATAGCCGCACCCCGTGCCCTTCAAGCCTGTGCAGCGAGTGTGTCCGAGCGGGTGTCCAGTGTCTTCTGGCGCGTGACCTTCGATTTTGTTTGCTGTATCGTGCGCCTATCTCACCCTTCATTCACACCTACAACTTGCCTGCAGCGGCGTGAGCGGCAAAATTGTGGACGTCAACTGCGGAACATACGCCACGTTTGCCACCACCGCCGACGGCCACGTGTTCGCCTTTGGACTGAACAACTATGGCCAGCTGGCGCTGCCGGGTGAGCAGCCACAGCAGGCACAGCATGGAAGGCTGGCTTGCAGTGGCGATTGTGCATTTCTGCACACAACCCACTTGCTCAACATCACAATCGGTGCCATGCGCTGTTCCCTCTCCAGGCTTGGCCCCCTGTGCACGCCCTCACCCTCATCACAGCACAGGGCAACACGCTGCACTGTGCCTTAGAGCGTGTAGAGAGCAATGACACCGCCCATCTTCACTTGTCCTCCCCAGGCCTGGCCCCCGTGTACGCCCCCACCCTGGTCAAGGCGCTGGAGGGCAAGGACGTGGCACGCATCCGCAGCGGGCAGCACCACACGCTGGCGCTCACGCATGCGGGTGCGGTTCAGCAGGGCGGTTATGGTAGGGTGCTCGGCTGGGTTGTGGCAGCTGTGAGTTTCGGCGGCGGTCAGCACCACACGCTGGCGCTCACGCACGCGGGTGAGGCCCGGCTAGGGAGCGTGACTGGACTGCGGCTGCTGTGGTTGGCAGCCTGGTATGATTGTAGGGCGCTCGGCTGGGCTATGTTTGCTGCCATTTGCAGCAGGGAGACTTGCAGGCATGCAGCGATGAAGTTCCTTTGGCATGGCAGTTGCAGATGGGCTGATGGGACCAGGCATGCCACATGTCAGACGGGCAAATAGTTTGCATGTAAACCTGACTGCCGCTGCCCTGGCTGCAGGCACGCTGCTGTCGTTTGGCCGCCCCACGTATGGCAGGCTGGGCCAGAAGGACGCTGATGTGGCAGCCGATGCAGGTAGGCAGGCTGGGGCAGCGGGCTGATGCGCTACGTGCCCTGTGCGCAGGCAACCAGCAACACGAGCGGACTGCCCTGTTTCCCTGGATGCTGTAGCCAAATGTGGCAGGGGCTGCTTGCGAACACGTGCAGGAACCTGACTGGCGCCCTAAACTCACGTGTACGTTAATCCCTTGCAGCCTGCCCCAAGCCCAAGGCAGCAGACGGACTGGAGTGGTTTCAGTGGCCATCAGCCAGCAGCCAGCAGCCAACAGAATGCCACCTCATCCACTGCATTCTGTCCCCCTCCCACTTGCAGCCTGCCCCGAGCCCAAGACAGTGGATGGACTGGAGGGAGTGAAGGTGGCGGGCGCAGCAGCAGGGCTGGCGGTCTCAGGTGCACTGCAACTTCAGCGGTTCGCTTGTCAACACCGCTCTCTAGACCCGCGTGACTGCATGCACGCAACTGCCTGCTCCCCATGCCCCTTGCCTGCCTCCTCACCCGCCCGCCCTCCTGCCCCTAAGCCCACGCACCCCACGAACTCTGCCACACATCTTACCAGTGCTCCACCCCGCTGCCCGCCCCGCAGGCTGCTTCAGCGAGGACGGCGACGGCTGGCTGTGGGGCTTTGGCACCAGCAACCAGCTGGGCAAGGGCGATGATGATGAGGGTGAGTTCTGATTGCTCGATTGGAGAGTGGTAAGGAGAGTTTGGCAGTGAGCGCTGGGGCACCAGCAACCAGCTGGGCAAGGGCGACGACGACGAGGGTGAGCTTTCGGGGCTGTCATTTTGAGTTTGCAAGCGAGAATTGGGGAATCGGCTCCATTTCTGTTCCTCAGTATATCTTTATGTATAATGCTTCAACTCTTCATCTGCCTTGCTGTCTGCAGACGAGGTGGTGCCCAACAAGCTGGCTTGCATGGATCCTGCCATCAACCATGTTTCATTTGACTGAGGAATGGTTTCGAGATGCCTCCTTCTCCCGCTATCTGCAGACGAGGTGGTGCCAAAGAAGCTCGCAGAGACCAAGAAGTTTGCGGGCCAGAAAATCGTCCAGGTGCGCCTGCGTGTACTGGTTGCAGGAATCGGTAGAATAATCATCTGCTTCTTGGTCGGGTGCTGAGCATTGCGTGCCGGGCAGCTGCGCCGAAGGCCAAGCTCCTGCAAATCAGCAGGCGGCGTGCCTAGTGCGCAGGGCGGCAGGCTCGCAGGCAGTGCTTTGCCGCGCCAGGCAGAGATCGCTGGTTGCGGTTGGGGGGCTGCTCTAACCAGTCTTTTTGCTGGTCCCTTCGTGCAGCTGGAGTTTGGCGGCCAGCATGCGGCGCTGCTGTGCGTGCCCAAGTGACGCTGACCTGCGACAGGCTTGGAGCTGCAGTCTCCTGCTGCGCCCCCCGCGGCATTGACAAAGGCAGCAGGCGCAGCGTGGCAGCCAAGCGCAAGCGGTAAAGCAAGCACAGCCTTCTGTGACGTGGTCATGACCGCTTCCTTTTGTTTCACCCAATTCTTTTGAAAATGAGCACTTTGGTAGCACTTGGTGTTACAGCAGTAAGCAGCAGCACTGGCTGCACAGTTGCAAGGCATGCGCCACAGCCGCCTCAGCCCTGCTGCAGCGCGTCATGCAGCTTTGCCGCCACTGCCGCCGCCCAGGCACGCTCCTTTCCGCTCAGCGCCCGGGGCCGCTCCGACAGCAGCAGCATGAAGCCCTGGGGGGTGGCTCCGCCGGCGCTGCTGCCGCTAGCACTGCTNGCTGCTGCTGCTGCTAGCACTGCTGAAGGGCAGCAGCGGCTGGACCAGCAGCGACTCTGCACCAGCCGGCACACACGGNCCAGCCNGCCNGGCNGCCNTGCCTTGGCNAATGGCTGCCTTGTCAGGGCAGTACAGCGGCCCCTGGCGCCAGCCGCGGCTNGGCTGCTGCCGGCTCTGCCACACTCAGTGCATCTAGTACGGCGCTGGGGTCGGATTTGGAGCCGCCCGCAGCTGCGCCCAGGGCGGCTGCGCCCAGCTGCCCACGGGCCAGCACCGCACGGCCGTCCCAGTAGACCGCCAGGCCGCAGATGTTGGTGTTGAGCAGCAGGGCGTACGAGGCCCAGGCCAGCTCCTGTGTGAGGAGGGGAGAGCATGATGACATGGTAGTGTTTGATGAGAAACAAAGGAACAAAGGACTCGAAAGGCACATGGAGTTGGCAGCGCATGGCAGCCACGTGGGCGTCCCCACATGCAGGCACCAAAGGCTGCGGAAGTCAGTGTTATGGTTGAGCATGCAATCCTGCACCATACCTCCACCCAACCTCCCCCACCTGCTTCAGGCTGTCGGGAAGGCCGGGCTGGAGGGCAAACACGCTGGCTGCACCCGCCACGCTGGCGGCGGCCGCCTGCCGGCCCCTCCCCGGCTGAAGCTCCTTTAGCCGCTGCTCAATGGTGGGGGTGGCAAAAGCCACAGCTGCCAGGACAGCGCCCAGCGCCTCGGCACGCAGCTGCAGGGGAGCGAGCAATGAGGAGTGTCACGGATGCTGGGAGGGGCAAGCGGGGCGGCAAGGTGCGTAGCGGTATGCGCCGTTTGCTTGGCACCGTAGCACCTGCTGGGCAGCTGATGCTGGACAGCAAGCTGAATGTACGCACCAGCACAAAACAAAGGCCGCTTAGGGCAGGAGCACAAGGCASACWGGNNAGAGCACTAGCACCAAACAAGAACAAGAGCTTGCCTGGGCTTCCGAGGGCTGGTCGCCGAGCAGATGGTTGAGCAGCAGCAGGGCAGCGCCCACGCCGCCCACCACCCGTGGGACCAGAGCATCCGCCGCATCGCTGCCCAGCGTGAAGCGGAACACCGCCACCTCAGCGTCGCTGTTGTCGGCTGCCGCAACAGCAAGAGAGCGGCGCGGCCGGGCGGCGGCAGCGNCGGCACGGAGCGGCGGCGGGGNTGGCGCTGCCGCCAGCTGCGCCGCCTGGCGCGGCGATCCCGCTGCGCGCTGAGTTGCGCAGCTGAGGTTTTGGCACGCGCGCGAGGCCATGGTGTGGTGGTGGTGGGACTGCTGGGCCGCGCGCTCTGCCTGGCAGCGGCTGGACGGGCTTGACAAGCTTGCAAGAGCCAGGTGATCTGCAATGCACTGGTCGCAAGGGGGAATGCGCGGGTCTGATGGTGGGCGGCGGCGGGCGCACGCTGCCGCTGCCGCTGCCTTCCGCTCAAGAGCCTGCCCTGCTCCGCAGCATACGTTAACACCAGCTGGCACCCCGGATGTGTGATGAAGCACCAAATGCACACGCAAGGCGCAGTTGCCCTGCATACGCAAGCATGCATGAACGCACACATGAATCAACAAAGGAGTGGCAACGTTCCTGTGGCAGGTGTGACCCATCTGCTGCGGTTTGCGCAGCACCTGTACACACGGGCCTTCTTGCACGCCGCCTTGGGCATTAAGCTGCCCCTTTAGCCAGCGGTGGCCACACGCTCGGCATTGAGCGACACGCGGGTGGAGTCCGGGTTGAGCAACAGGGCAGCCAGGTCGGCTGCGGGGGAGGGGGGAGCAGCAGGGCAGCCGCATTAATGCGGCAATATTGTGCTTCTCGGCTGGGGCTCAGCAGCAGAGCAGCCAGCTCGGCTGCAGCACCGAGCGGTATTGTAAATCGCTTAGGTAGGTTGGGCAGCAGGCTGGTCTCGACCGTGCGCCCCAGCTGCCAATCACAGCCCCAGCTGATTATGTCGTCCCTCCCATTCCGCGCTCAGCATCCCAGCTCGCACCGTTGGGCGGGGCTCCGTTTGCAATGAACCACTGCTGCTCGAAGCGTGCCAGGTCGCTCTGTGCGCCCCCGGTGGCCATCTGGCGCAGCGCAGGGGACAGCCTGCATGCGGGCAAGGAAGGGTGGCGGGAGGCATGATGCCATGGGCGGTCTGGCGGCATCATCCCATCCCCGCAGCACCTGGTACCGTGCGAGCGCCTGCCTTTAGAGGGCCAAGCGCTGCTTGGCATGGGGTTGCTGGAGACCAGCTGTTCAGTGGCTGCAGCTTCCTCCAGGCGGCCGCCAAACCACCACTGTGCAGGCACAGCAAGTGAAATGCAGTGTGAAGTGCACATGTGCAGGCACATGTGCATGCATCAGTGTGACCATGACCTGCACCAGCAGTGCACACCTGTCAACCAGCGCACGGTTGCCTTTCTTCACGGCGATGCCGTCTGCAAGAAGGGCGCAGGTGCATGTGCGCCAGGCTTGCTTGGCGGCGGAAGTGGAGTAGCCGGCGGCAGCGCATGGCAAGCAGCCGCACGGCAAGCAGCAGCCCCATGTCAGCTGTTGCCTGGGCATGGCCCCTCCTCTCCAAAAAAAACGGGACCCGACAGGATGTTCCTGCAAACCAAACCACATGCCCTCACAAGGGGTGGGCAGCAGCACGGGGATTCCGGGGACCTGGGCCAGGTCGCCCGCTGGCTTCAGGTTGGCGCTGTCATCGACATAGGCGACTGCCGCGCCTGAGTCAACCAGCTTGGCGGCCTCTGCAGGAAGGATGGCACTGGCACGAACGTTAGACCATAAGTAAGGTTATCACGCAAGCAGCTGTCGTTTGCGTAGGCGGCTGCCGCGCCCGAGTCAACCAGCTTGGTGGCCTCTGCAGAAGGAGAGAATAAAGCAGAGCTTTTAACTGGCGCTGTCGTCCAGGTAGGCAGCTGTCGCCCCCGAGGCAACCAGCTTGGCAGCGTCTGCAGGTTGTGTTGGCGCTGTGCAGCGGCAGCGGGCGATGCAGCGGCAGCATTCAGGGTCACTCCGGGCTTTGTGCTGCAGATGGGAAACGGCAGCAACTCTCATGTCCGATGAAGGAATGTGCGCTCACCCGTCTGGTTGGTTGCCAGCACCAGGTCGGCCCCAAAGTTGTTGGACAGCACGTGGTTGGCGTAATAACTGCGGCAGGGCAAGCGCTCAAAGGTGATTGGTCAACAGCATGTGATTGATGGCCCCAGCCCCACAGCCTACACTGCATTCCCTGCTTTGCATTGACCAGCCATGGCCATGAAGATGGCTGCTGCCCAGCTAATGCGAGCCAGGGCATGGCTGCTGCCCACAAGCCATGACTGACGTCCCATGTACAGGTCTGCTGCCAAGCGGGGCAGCTATGTACATGGCAAAAGCATGCCATGGATGGGCATGCTGTTTTGCAAAAGGCCCGCCATGCTAGTCGGTCGCGTGGCAGCACTTGCTGCTGCCGGGGCAACAGCCAGGTCTCACCCCGTCAGTGCAGCGATCTTCTTGCCCTGCAGGCTCTCCCAGCTGTCGATGCCCGCAGGCGCCTTGCCGCCCGGAGCAAACAGCATGGCACCTGTCACGTGCAGCGCAGGGCCGGGAATGGGAGGTCGTTCAGTTGAGCTGATTTGCACATCAGCAGCGGCACATGCAGCGGATGGCAGACCTCTAACGTGAACCGTTCACACCCTATGCCGCCCGCTTGCCATGAACCATTGCCCTTGAGCAAACTCCGCCTACCAGCTGGGCGAACCGCAACGAATTTGCTGCTCACCACTGCTGCAGCTGCTCCTCACCACTGCTGTAGTAGTAGGGGCGCACGAAGTCCACGATGCGAGCGCGGGCGGGCGTCCTGCAGGTAGCGCCCCCAAAATTTGAAGCAGTCAGCTGGGCGTCCAGAGTGCATCCGCCAGCAGAGGTTCAAGCTGGGCAGGCTGAGCATGCCCGGTCATGCCATGCCATGCCATGCCATGCCATGCCATGCCATGCCGTGCACATGCTGTGCGCGCCAAGCATGCTGTGCAGGCTCAGCCTGCCCCTCACACTGAGTAGGCCCCGATGACCCAATCCACCGTGTCTGCAGAGGAAGTAGTGGAATAGAATAAGATAAAAGATAAAGGTTTCTGCAGCAGGGCAGCTGCAGCTTGCAGGGGTTGGCATCACGCTGAAGCGACAGCAGGGATGCGCTCAATGGCTGGCTCTCTGCCCCTGATCAAGACTTGCAAACCCTAACCACACAAAGTGCAGACGTAATGCGCTGTACCGGCAGGTACCGGCGTGCATCACAGGTGCTTGATCGGCCCAGCTAACAGTGCTTGACAAGGCACAGTGGGGGTGCAGCGCCTGCCCACCCACCCACCGTTGGCCAGCGAGTTTTGGCGGTCGTCCAGGCTGTTGAGCATCACCTGTTTGGTTGGGTTGGGTGCAGAGGGGGCGTGTTGCTGATTGGCAACACTGATCACAATGCAAAGAGAGGCTGTGCTGCCAGCCACGCCAGTGCTGTGCCACCCTACCAAGTCCGAGCCACGGGGCGTTAGTGATGCAGGCTCCGCAACCGCTCCACATCAGATCAACTCACCACTGTGGGCTGCAGGTTGGCCAGCTCGGCGAGCCGGTTGCGCAGGCTCGCCTCAAACCCTGAGATTGTACAGAATAATGAACACAGTCAGCCGGTCGGGGAAAGTGGCGGGCATGGGAGGCTGGGACTTGGTGCGATCGGCAGCAGCGCACGGTGACTGCGGCGGCGCTGGACGGCCGCCCAGCCCCTTGGGCCCCTTGGACGGCCACCCCCTGCCCTCCGACTGCTCACCCACGTAGTTGTTGCTGTTCGCAGGGTCCTGGTAGAGGAGCGGGAAGAAGGACGCCCAGACGCCCACGCGGGTGGGGAGCGGGGCGGCTGGCACTGCAGCCCCGCTGCTCTCGGCCGCTGGGGCGGCCTGCTGCAGCTGGCGGCCGGAGGCAGGCCCCAGGGACAGCAGGAGCAGGAGAGCGGTGGCGGCGGCGCTGGGCAGCATGTTTGCTGGCCTTGGACGTGCAGGAGGGTGCTGTGGGACAGGCTACAAGCGAAACACAGCTGGCAGGCTTGCAATAGGGCAAGAAAGCAAAGCCCCAGAGGGTGCCTCCTGCCCTGCTGCGCTGCACATGCACAATGTGCCCCCAAATCCTGGGTTCATATCAATGCCTCCTGCACATATCGCTCAGCATTCCTCGGCTTGCAAACGTTCAGGCATTACAACCGAGGGCGGCTACAGGGCATTGCCAGCGCTGCATGCTGCGCCGCGGGGGCTCGCTCATTGCCCCGCCGCCGCTGCTGCCGCTGCCTCTGGCTCTGCTGCCGCCTCGATGCCGTGCACATCCAGGATCCGCAGCGTGGTCAGCGGCTGCACAAAAGAGGGAGAGAGAAGCAGGAGCAGAGGTTGCTGGGGCAGAAACGGCCGCTGGGTGGAGCGCACTCGCTCTGGGTGAACAAGAGCTAGGCAAGTGGGGGCCTGCCGTTCCGTTTCCACACAGGAGCGGCACCGACAGCAGCAGCCACGTAGCGGCCAGCAGCAGGTGGGTTGCTGAGTCGAGCTGGGCCGCCACGCCAGCGGCCACATGCGGGACATGCGCGCAATGCCGGCAGGGCAAAGCCATGCATTCAGCAGACGCATGCTGATCACCCACTCAACCCCGCCTGCCACACTCCATCCCCATCTCCTTCCTTCATCCCCAACACCGGCCCCTGCCGCACCTGGCGGTGGCCGCGCAGGCGCCGCGAGTTCTTCCGGCGCCGCTTGTGGAAGATGAGCACCTTGCCGTCCAGGAACTGCTCCTGCAAACAACAGTGTGGCATGGGTACCGGGATGTGGTTAGCTGGCAGCATTTGTTGGAGCGCTGGCGTGTGAAAAGAAGATGAGCACCTTGCCGTCCAGGAATTGCTCGTGCGGAGGGGGAAATGAAGACAAGGAAGCAGCAAATCTGAGGACTGCTACATGGGCATTGCTACTGCAGCCCATTGAAGCAAAGATGCATGCAGGCGGGATGGCCTGCAGCCACAGCAGCAGCAGCAGCGGCGCCCATGCATGCCACATCTGCCAAGAATGCATGGCAAGCATGCCCCGTCGCGCAATGCCCGCCCCCTGCCCCAGCTGCGCTCCTCCGCATCCTACATCCCGCAACCCGCCCCCTCGCACCTCTACCGCCGCGTCCACCGCTGCTCCCGGCACGTAGGGCCGGCCGATGACGGTCTCCGCCGCACTGCCCAGCAGCAGCACGCGCTGCAGGCGCAGCTTGTCATTCACATCCACATCTCCCAGCTTCTCCACAACGATGACATCGTCTGGGGTGACCTTGTACTGCGTGCCGCCCACCTCCACAACCGCAAACACTTTCTTGGGCGGCACTGCGTAGCGCTCGCCCACAGCCTCGCCCAGCGGAGTGTAGACGGGCGGCAGCTCGGCGGCGGCGGCGGCGGCTGGCGGCTCGGCGGCGGCGGGCTCCGCCTGCGCCGCTGCCGCCGAGGCTGCAAAGCCCTGGGCTGGCGTGTAGCTCCACAGGCTGACCAGCTGCTGCGCCGGCCGCAGGCTGCTCAGGCCCTGCAGGCCGCCGCTGCTGCCGCACGGCTGTGCTGCCAGGCGGGCAAGAGCCCGCGCGGTTCGTGCTAGTGACATGATGGCTGCTTGGAGGGCTGCAAGGGCTGCTGGGGCCGAGTGGCAGCAGAGGCTGGGGGCAGGGGCGATGGCAGCGGGCGGGACGCGTCGCGATGGGACGGCTGGATTGCCGGGAGTGCGCAGCAGCGGTTAGGAGGGCCGCAGCTTCGGGTTCGGGCATGCCGAGCTGGCACCCCACTTGCATGGGCGCTCAGGTGCCCTCACGGGTCATGGGAGCCGCTGCTCGGCTGCCCATCGCCCCTTGCACATCGCCCCCAGCAAATTGAGCGGGTGTTCAGGCCCCAGGGCTCCCGCCGCGTTTCGAATAGCGAGCCTCCCTCTCTGGCCGTCTGCAAGCGCTGCCGACGCCCTTAGCAGCTAGTGGCAGCGCACAGCAGCCCTCCGGCAGCGCGACCAAGGCTCGGGGCCTGCCCATGTCCCCACATTGACTGCTCCCTACTGCAACGCGTAGGGTGTAGCTGCCCCGGCCCAGCCGCAGCCATGGGCACGCTGAGCGCGACGCCCGTGCGGCGAGGCGGCCTNCTCCCCTCCCCGCGGCAGCAGCTCCGGCGGCGGCGCCGGCGGCGCCAGCAGTTTCGCCACTTTTGACCGCCTGCTGCTCACCCTCTGCCTGCTGGCCGCGGTGGCCCTGCTCTACCGCCTGGCCCTGCCTGGCGATGCCCTTCCAATGAGCGCTGGCGGCTCGGCGGCGGGCGTGACGGCGGTCATTGCCACCGTACGCGGCAGCAGCGGCAGCAGCAAAGTGCAGGCGCAGCTCGCGCTGGGGCGCAGCGGCCGCCTAGGCATCGCCCCAGGCACAGCAGCCACGCCCCGAAGCCGGCCAGCCGCGCTGCGGGAGGCAGCCAAGCAGCGGCAGCGGCAGCAGCAGCAGCAGCAGCAACTACATGCTGGCAGGGAGGGCGGGCCAGATGAGGAGCCGCTGCCAACGGGCCTCCCGCCCGATTTCGATGCGCAGGTGGGTGCTGCTGCTGGACTGCGCTGCTGGACTGCTTGCGCAGCGCCACAGTCCCTGGACTTTCACACCCTTTGTCTGCTTGTCTGCGGCTCTGCGGTGCTGCCTGTGCGATGTTTGCTGGTTCAGGATGGGTGGTATCTGCTCTGTGGGCCCAGCCAGCTTCCGCCGGCGGCGGCGCTGCGGTCAGGGCTGACCGCCCAGCTCCCAGCGCCCATGCATGTGCGCCGCCCGCCAGCCACTTGTGTAGCGGTCCCGCGCTCGCCTCTTGCATCCAAATCCACTCTCCAGCTGATTGAACTCTCAGCTAGACATCGTTCCACTGCGCTGCAAACCTCAAACCCTTGCAGGTCTACCTGCTGTATCACCCCGAGCTGAAGCAGCAGGGAATTGACAGCCCGGCGGCCGCCGCGAGGCACTACCTAGCAAAGGGGCGCGCCGAGGGGCGGCCATACAAGCGCCTGCGGGTGCTGCTGCGATACACGGCCTGCACCGGCCTGATCAACCAGCACTACTCGCACATTGCGGCCTTCACACTGGCGGCAGCTCTGGGTGCAGAGCTCGTGCTGCCGCCCGCCGTCTGCCGCGACTCGTTCGCACACTATTTCAGGTGCGCGAATCTTTGCTCTGGGTGCTTGGGATTGGAGAAAGCTGCCGCGACTCCTTCGCTCACTTGTTCAGGTGCCCGAACTTGTGCCATGGGTGCTTGGATCTCAGTGTGCATCGCTTTGCTGACTGCAGGCGGTGCGGCTGCGCGGCTGGTGTGCCGCTGACTGCGGTGTGGTGCCCACTTGCTGATTTCGCTGCCGCTGCGCAGTGCTGTCGCTGCCCATTACCGCAACCGGTGCTCCTGCCTGTCCTGGTGCCGGCCTGCATGCATGCTGCCAAGCCCTGCTCACGCCCTGCAAACCCACCTGCTGGCTCTGCCAGTGCCGTGCCGCACACCCGCCTGCCACCCTTGCAAGCTGCAAGCTGCTGATTTGCTGTTCCCTTCCCTAATCTCCCCTTGCAGCGTGTACAAGGAGAAGAACGAGGTGCAGTGGAGCCTTCCTGTGCTGTAGCTTACACACCTATGCCGTAGTTCAGCTGCCCTCTGCTTCCAAATCTCCCCTGTGCAGCGTGTACAAGGAGAAGAACGAGGTGCAGTGGAGCATGCTNGTTTTCATACCATCTCACTTCCCCATTTAATAACCCTTCCATGCAGCGTGTACAAGGAGAAGAACGAGGTGCAGTGGAGCCCGGTGCCGCTGGATGCGCTGCTAGATGTGGACGGCATCATTGCCTACTGGTGCGCGGTTGCTGTACGGACTGGGAATAAGCCAATGCTATCTTGCATGAATGAAATTGGCAATATGTGTGGCGTCGGTACTGGACAATGCCGTGGTGCACGTGGATGGCATCATCCTACTGGTGCGCAGTTGCTGCCTTGTTCACTTGCTTGCTTGCAGGCATGGCTTGATTATTGTGCACATGCCTGCTGCTTGCAGCATGGAGCCCGGCATTGCGAGGCGCGGCACGCCTGCTGCCGCCCCTGTTCCCAACCTTTCCAGCTTACCAATCAGTACCGCTGCCCTCTTCCACTCGATTCCCAGGGCGGAGCGCGGCATGGCGGTGCACCGCACGCCGGCGCTGAAGCCGTTTCCGGACCTCACGCAGCCGGAGGTGGCGTTCCCTCGCTACCCTGCCGGGGACTTGGACCCCAACCTCGTAGTCAGGTGGGCTGGGCTCTTAGGCAGGGGAGCTGTGCAGATTTGTACTGGTCATGTTTTCCACGCTACCCTGCCGGGGACTTGGAACCCGACCTTGTAGTCAGGTGCGGGGCTGGCTTGCAGCCAGACCGACATGTTCGGGTTCTTGTTGGGGGAAAGTTTCGGGCTGCAGCAGCGTGAAGCTCGCGTGTTGGCATGTGAGGGCCTCACCGTGCTGTTCGCTAAATTCAAGCTGCCGCATACGCTTTGTGTTCGTTATCAGCTGCTGTGCTTCCCTTGCCAAATGTCTGCCTGCTCGTCACTCTGCAGGCTAGAAGATGTGTACCTGAAAAGCTTCAATCAAGATTTGGGGGAGCTGATGGGCATGATTGTACGAAGTTTGCCTTGTTCTGTCAATTGCAGGCTAGAAGATGTATATCTCAAAGCCCTTGATTTGGGGGAGCTCATGGATCGGGCGCGGCAGGCGGTGGTGGGCCACGCTCGCGGCATCCGGAAGGACGACCTTGAAGCGGAGCTGCCGGTGAGGGTGGGTGCGTTGAGTTACTGGCATGCTGACGCAAACAGCACAGAATTAGTTTGGTGCACATGCTACATGGCAATGCTGCCGCGGTTACGTCACGCAGTGCGAGCTGGCTTTCTTGCCTGCTCTTGCCACTGTTCTCGGACTGCGGCATTCCTTGCTCCCATGCCACCCTTCTTCTCCGCTTCACAAACCCCTGACATGGGCGGTATCCCTCCCATGCCTGCAGTACGTTGTGCTGGACCTGCCCTGCTCCTTCTTCTCCCTGCGCTCACTCAGGTGGGCGCTGGGTGCAAACCTGATAGAGTGCGCGCCCTGCCGCAAGCCGCACACTGAAGGCCGGCAGCTCCGCATGCATTGGCAGAGCATCCCACGGTGCCGCGCTGCCTTTTGTTCAAGCAGCTGCCGGCCCACATTTTCCCCAACCCACCTCATGCTGCACTCCCACCCTGCATCCACCTGCCGATGGTGACAGAGGGGCCCGCAGCCTGGCCTTTGCGCCGCGCCTGCACGCCCTGCCCTAAACCAAACTCCTGTCCCCAACCCCACTGTCTTCGCAGCAACCTGCCAATGGTCACAGAGGTGGCTCGCAGCCTGGCCTTTGCGCCTCGCCTGCACGCCATGGCAGACCGAGTGGTGGCTGCCCTCACCGACGGCGGCCGCCTGCCGTTCAACGGCGTGCACCTGCGGGTGGAGAAGGATGCTCGGGACTGGGCCAGCATTATGGGCGGCACGCAGGTGGGTGGCTGGTTGTAGCTGGGCGCAGTCAGTGCTGGGCGAGCGGCTTTTGCAGCGGGTTTAGAAGGACGCTTGCCGCTGGGCGAGCATAAGGGAAGCACAAGCCGCTATGAACGCAGCCGCTTGATGCAACATTTAATTATTGGCTAGATGCACTGCTGCAGGTGGTGTGGAGCGGCTACCTGAAGACGATGCGGGCCGTGGGCTTCAACAGCAGCACCCGGCTGTACGCTGCGTCGGGAATGCTGACGTACGGGGCCTCAGGTGCGCTCATGGGGTTGTTAGGGAGTGCTGTAGAAGTGCAGTTCGATGTGATTGTATAGGATCTGCTGTTGGGTACTACTGCATCGAGCATGCTCAGAGTGTGCGCTGCCCCGATGTGGAACTGCAGCAGGAATGAGGGATGCTTTCTGTAGGGTGTGAATGAGGCTGGTATGCCCAGGGGCCCCCATGCCGCGCTGCGCATGCCCAACCTGCTGTTTGTGTACACATGCTGCTCTGCAGACGAGATGGCGCGCGTGAAGAACTACCTCAGCCAGCACCTGCAAAGCTCATTTGTTTATGAACTCTTCCCATCTGATCTGCAGACGAGATGGCTCGCGTGAAGAACTACCTCATCCGCACGGGGCTGTGCAGCGAGGTGCACCACAAGGAGCAGTACATCCCGCAGAAGGAGCTGGAGGGTGCGCTGACCTGTGCAGCCGGTTGTGCGATGAATTGGGTGGTGGTAGTAGCAGCGGTCCAGTTGGCAGCAGCCCTCGGAAGGAGCTGGAGGGTGCACCCGTTGTTGTTGTCTTGCCCTGCAATCCTGCTGTTGTTTTGAAGTGCTGGACCCCGATTTCGACCGATCCCAACCGGCTGGCTGCGCTCCATACCCCGGCCCACCATGTTGCAGCGCTGAACAGCGAGCAAAAGGCGCTGCTGGATTTCTTGGTGCTGGCACGGGCCGACCGCTTTGCGGGCTTTGGCTCGTCCACATTCTCCTTCTACCTCAGAGAGTACCGCGCTCTGCAGGTGGGTGATATTGTTATTTGTGCAGCTCGGTGCCGCTCAGTTTTGGTGTGGGGTGCGCTGTGGGTTTGCCTCCTCCACCTTTTCCTTCCACCTTAGAGAGTACCGGGCGCTGCAGGTGCGGATTTTCGGTTGCTTGCTGATGCAATCGTGGTGCAGTCGCGGTGCGCTGCTTCGTGTTGAGCTGCGCCGGCCGTGCCAACTCAACAGTCGGCTGCTTTCGCCATAGCTGCGGGTGTGCTGGTGCCGCCGCTCTCTGGGCCAAGGTCTCTGACCTGCACCCATCTCATCTCTGTTCTTGCTCCTGTTTTCACACAGGGCATCGCCCGCAAGTCTTCGGGCCTGGTGGACGCATCCACTACATCATCTCTGCTTGCTACCCTTCCACACTCCTATCCAACCCTCTTGTTTTACACTCCTGCTCCACAGGGCATCGCCCGCAAGTCGTCAGGGCTGGTAGATGCATCCATCATCGGCACCGACTCGTTGTTCCACTCGGCCGGCACCGTGGTGTGATTCATTTGCAGTTCCATTCGGCCGGCACTGTGGTGTAAATGAAGCGCCCCTTTGGTGTGAACAGCGCTCGCTGTTCCACTCAGCCGGCATCGTGGTGAAAGGGCGCAGCAACCTGCTGGTGCATTTGACCATCGCCCCGGTGTGAATAAGCAACCCGCTGGAGCATCGCGCCAGCAAGGAGAACCTCCCGTTTCTCTCGATGCGAACCAACTGCCGTTCCCACCTGCCAGCTGTCGATGCAAGCTGGTGCTCCGCTTGCCGTTGGCTTGCCTGGAGGCCGCAATGACTTGGCCTGCTTCCCTCCTCGCCCAGCACTGCACCAGCATGCACCGCATCTGCGGTCTTGCCCTCCCTGCTCCCCTGCTGTCCCGTGACCGTTGCGCTCAGCCAGCCCATGCTTCGCTTTCTGCCGCCCGCTTCTCATGCTCCCCGCTTTCCTCCCCCGCCCGAGTGCACGTGTTCTCTTTCCTTCAGTGCGGTGCCTTCCTTCCCCATTTAGTTCCCCCAACTTTGACAATCGAGTGCATCCCCTTGTTCTCCCCACCCAGGTCATCTTCTGTACTCCATTTGCATACTGCATTCGCGCACTCCCTGTACACCTGACCTCACACCCCGACTGCACCCGTGCTGCATTCAGTGCAAGTTGTAACACAGAGCCAGTCAGAACAGTCGAAACGCCAGCAGGCGATTGGGGCAGAGCAGGTGGCAGGGCAAGGCRSACAGGGGCTAGAATCAACAGTCCAAGCAGCTACAAAATTGGTGCCCAAATGGCAAGCAGGCTCCGGAAAGTGTTGGTCAAAAGGTACAGGCGTTTGGGGAGTTGGATTGAAAGCTGGCACATTGCAAGTCAGAGAAAGAGAGAGAGAGAGAGAGCGATAGGCCCTCTGACTGACCGACTGCTGCGGCCTGGCTGCGTTTGCTGCGGGCCAAGCCTTCGCTAAGCTCTCTGCTCAGCCGACTGCCTGCAGCCCCAGCTCCATCCATTTCTCCGGCTCCTTGGCCTTCTGCTCCTCCTCCACATCAGCCAGCACCTGGGCCGTGGGCGGCAGCGGGATGTCTGCGGGAAGGTGACAAGAGCAGAAGTTGAGGAATCAGCCTTCTGCTCTACATTCACAACCACCTGGACCGCGGGCGGCAGCGGGATGTCTGCAGGCGGGTGGGAAGCGATGGGGAGGAGGTTGAGGCACAGACAAAGTCATCAACATTGAAAGCTGGGACACGGAGCACCCACTATCGTCCTGCAGCTCTCACGCCCACTGCAAATCAGCCGCCGACTTCTACCAGCGTTTGCAACAGCACTCAGCACCCACCATCATCCGGCAGCTTGTCTCGCGCCCACTCCTCATCAATGAGGTCTAGCAGCTGCGGCTCGCGGATCAGCGAGCAGTCTATCGTGGACGCCATGCCTGCCGCCTACCCGCCGCCTGGTCTTGCTGCTGGTGCGTGACAGCTGCTGCTGATCCGGCCGGCAACACTACAGGTTGCAGCGGCTGTCACTGGGTGCCGCCTTGCGATGGCGGCAGGGCCGCGGCAGTTCTTATCTGCTTGGCCGCTGACGCTGTAAACAGAAAGAAAAGAAAGCGACACAATCAACGCAAGAGGCAGCGGGTGGAGCGGCANGCGGGTGGAGCGGCAAGCGGTGAATGCGGGCGGTGAGGCAGCGGCAGCGGCGGCAGCAGACCAGGCAAGACAGCCAACTGCGCCGCGTGTTCAGATCCGCGATGCGCAGTACATGGAGCAGCAGCCAGCGCCGCACCGGCTGTTCTGGAGGCGCGGGCTGAATGTTTCTCGAAATACAGGGCGAGCAGGCTCTGAAACGCACACGGGGGTATGAGACTGTAAACCGTGGTTGATCAGAGACAAGCGGCGGCGCGACAGGGCCCTCTGCCTGTGCCCGGCGGGCGGGCGGCGGCGGCCCAGCCGAGCATGCCGGCGGGTGTGCGATGCAGCGCGGACCAGCCCTCAGGGCCTCTTTGCACCAGTGAACCAGTGACTGGCATCAGATCTGCAATCCGCCTTATAGGTATGCATCCACCCCAGCACGTTGTACATGCCTCCAGCACCCTGTTGTGCGCATCCCCCGCAGCCCAGGTGTTGCCCTTGCCAAGAACTCAGTGAATTTGGCTTGTTGCATGCAGGCACAGGCTTTGCAGGTGCAGGCTGAGAGTGCCCATGGAAATGCAACACAGCATATCATTCTTCAAAAGTAGTAGAAGGCGTCAAGGCCGGTCAGCGCCTCCCACTGCTCATCCTCCGAGTCGACGCCCAGAGGCGTGTCTCCACGAGTGTGCCAGCTGTACACACTGCTGTCGTCGTCATCGCCAGCGCCGGCGGCCCCGTCGCCTGCCGCGCCGGGCGGCCGCCAGCCGGGCGGCGCCAGGCTGGCCGGCTCCAGCACTGCCAGCTGGCGCAGCGGTTCCAGCTGGTCCCTGTGCAGCGGCAGCAGCTCGTAGTAGCCGCGTTGTGGCCGCAGGGACAGGCGGGTGAGGCAAACCAGCTCGTCCAGGCCCTGAGGAAGGCCCCAGGAATAAAAGCAGAAGTCCACCTGCAGGTCTTGCAGGCCTGTGAAGCCGCTCAAGTGCAGCGGCACGCCCCGCGCGTTCCAGTGGTGCAGGTGCAGCGCCGTGAGCTGCGGCAGTGGCGGCAACGGCGTGGCAGCCTGCTGCAGGGCGTGATAGTAACAGGCATCTAAGCTGCGCAGCGCCGTGAGGCCGCACAGGATGCCGGCGGGGACTGGGCTGTCCCACTCAAAGTGGAGCTCCAGCCGGGTGAGGCCCGTTAGCTGGCTGAGCCGTGGGCAGCTGCGCAGCTCACAGCCTCTGAGGCTCAGGCTGCACAGCGCGGGCGCCGACAGCTGCGCTGAGCCGGCGTCCTGCAGCCAGCTGTCCTGCAGGGCCAGGCGGGACATGCCGGGCGGCAGCTGCCAGCTGCACAGCTGCTCATCAGCGCCGAGCCGGCAGCCCTGCAGGTGCGCGGAGCGCAGCGATGGCAGAGTGCCCAGCGCGCTCAGCAGGCCCGCCAGCTGGGAGGTGCCAGCCCAGCTGCCCTCATGCACCACCTCGATGTGTGTGAGGCCGGCCAGCGCTGACGGTGGCACTTGGTCCCACTCGGCTGACAGCACGTTGACCAGCTGCAGGTGCTGCAGGCGGTGCAGGTGCGCCAGATCTGCCAGCGCCGCGGTGCAGCGCGCCTGCGCGTGGCGCGCAGGCACTTTTTGCCGGCTGCGGAAGCCCGCCACAGCCAGGCTGGTCAGCGCCGGTGGCAGGCTGGGCGCCAGCTTGCCAAAGTCGAAACAGCAGCGCTCGGTGTCGGGTATGCGGAGATCGAGAAACTGCACGTGCATCGATGGGGCCAGCGGGCAGGCGCAACCATGGTTAGGGTTGGGCCATATCTGGCAATGTGCAGCCCGCCAGCATGTCGGTCACTGGAGCATGCAGCTGGGTGGTGTTGGATGGCTTGCATCCCTGCTCTTTCCGCTGCTAGTTTTACAACACAGCACCAGATTCATGCCACGCAAACGTCCCAACCAGCTCACCTGCAGCGCGGCCAGGTGCTCGAGGCTGCGCTGCAGCGCCGCCGTGGAGACACAGGCCCAGTTGCACAGCATGCGCTCGCCCGCAGCAGTGTCGTCTGCCTCTGGCCAGGGGTCCAGCGCGAGACTCAGCCGGGTCAGCCCCTGCAGGCCAGGCACGCACAGCACCCTGCAACAGGCAAGCAGACAGGGCAGAGCACACAGAGTTGAGCGTGCAAGAGGGCAGGGATGTTCTGTGACATTGCAAATTGCTCAACGAGCCGCAGGGCAACAACAACACGCTGGCTGGAGGGCATCCGTCAGCCAACTCCCTCAGNCCACCCCGGCANCANCCCCCCATCAGCTTGCCCCATATTGCGCACCGGTCAACCGCGGTCGCCAGCAGGGTGGGCAGGCGCAGCTCCAGGCAGGACAGGGCTTGCGCCGCCTGCAGCGCAATGCTGTTGAGCAGCAGTGTATTGTGCAGGTGGGGCTGGTCCTGGGCATCCCAGCACCACACAGCCAGCCGTGCGGCAGCGGCGTCTCGCAGGAATCGCGCGGCCCAGCTGCGGACGCCGGCAGCAGCGGCGCGCAAGCTGCTGATTTCTACGTCCCGCACCAGCTGCGTTTGGGGGGCAGGGCATGTGCGAGCAACATGTGTGGGCTGGGGCTTGCGGGGCCTGGGCCTGCCTTCTTCCCTGTCAAGGGCGGTTTAGCTGCACCTGCGGGCACAGAGGCTCTCTGGCTTTGCCACTTAGGCTGAAGAGCAAACACAAGCACTGGGCAGCTGCGTGCCCTTGCTGGCGGCCGCACCTCTGTTACTGGGCGGCGCTGTAGCTCGTCGACCGCTCGTCGACAGTCGTGGCAAACCTCGCGCAGGATCCGCACCAACTGCTGCCTGCAGGCAGGCGGCAAATGCAGCCAGCGGCGCATTCAGGTGCCAGAAGTATCCAAGGCATCCACCGGCGCATGCGGCGAGCAGCAGCCGGCGGCAGAGGTATGCAGGTGCGGACTCGCCTCTGATCAACAGCGCAATTGCTCAGGACGACGTCCAGCAGGTGCACGCTCCCCAGCACAAGCGTGGCGGGGTTGGACTCCGCGAGGCGGCCCTCGTCTGGCTGTTGGAGCGACATGTCTACCAGTCCGTTCTCTGCAGCCGCTCGCTGGGTGTAGTCGAGCTACAGCCCGTCGAGAGTTCCAGCCGCGAGTTGGTGCTCGGCGCGTGAAGCCCAGGCGTGTCGTCTGCGCGGGAGGCTGCCAAACGCCCAGAGAACCGATGCGAACGCGTCAGGATGCAAGCGCTAGCCACGCGTCGCTGCTTTGCATCATGCCCGCCGCCGCCGCCCCGCTGTGCCCGCGCTGCGGAGCAGTGCCGGGGCAGTTGCCGCGCCGCCTCTCTCCCTCAACGTGGTCCCGGTGACTGGATGCGGGGTGGGTTGAAGTGGTGAAATCTTGTCGTGCTATGTGTGTGTGTGTGTGCTGTGTTTGACGGGCTGCTGTGTTCTGCCTGTGCATGCGCATGCCTGCCGCTCAGCCAGCCGTCGAGGTGCTCTTGCATTGGTGCTGGGCCGCGCAGCGAGAGAGCGCGAGAGGATGACCCAGTTGTTCAGTGTGTTCAGGGGGCCTCCACACCCACCTGCCTGTCACCTCCGAGGTGAGTCTCAGGCTGACCAGGGGACTGGCTGGCACAGTCGCCTTGCTCATCAACCTTGGGGCACAAAGCTTAGCCGGGCGAGCAAGCAAGCAGGTTGCCGCTGCAGCAGCTGACTGCCACCGAACTGGACTGGATTGTGCAAAATCACATTTCGTTGCAGTGTATGCAGGTCATGAGTACACACGTCAGCAAAGGTTTGAAGTCAATTTCAGTGAATCGCAAACACTGGCGCCAGTGCCGGCACCGCTGTCACAATCAGTCCTCTTCAAACATGTCTGGAAACTGCTTCTCAAGCAGCGCCACGTGGCTGGAGGACAGCTGCTCCAGCCCCTGCTGGAAGCGGCGGCGCTTGATGCCCAGCCGCGCCCGCGCACCCCGCGGCGCAAGGGCAAGCACCTCAAAATCCGAAGAGCCCTGCAGCAGCCGCTTTTTGTTTGCTGCCGCCCTGGCCTGCGCCAGAGCCCGCTGCGCAGCCGCCTCTGCGGCCTGTTCCGCCTCGGCTGCTGCGGCTGCAGCCGCTGCATCGATGACCGGCTGGTGAGCAGCTACCGCCTATGCAGCAGCAAAGCGCAGCACGGGCAGCACCTGCTGCAGCAGCACAGCAGGGCTGTAGTCCCGCTGGCGCAGCAGGGCGGTCAACCCCATGCGCAGGATGCGCTCTGCTGCGTGCGTGTGCCGCACAGTGCCTGGCAGGCAGCCGCACTCGGCCGCTATGGCGGCCGCCTCGGGCGCCAGATAGCGCATCACTGCTGCCATCGTGCCCAGCTGGGGGTGCTGCGGCGGGTGAGCAGCAGCTTGCTGGTGCCCAGCTGCAGCCTCCTCTGCCTCTGCCTCCGCGATCGCTGCCGGCAGGGCTGCAACCTCCAGCTGCTCCTCTCCGGCATCGTCCTGCTGCGCCTGCTGCGCCTGCGCCTGCTGTGCCTGCTGTGCCTGCTGTGCCTGCTGCGCCAGAGCAGTGGCACGGCTGGGGCGGCTGCGGCTGGAGGCGTGGATGAGATGGAAGCCCAGCGGGCCCCAGCGCAGCACATCGCTCACTCGCGCATCGTCCAGCACGGCAAGGTATTGTTGGTGCACACAAAACAATCAGTCAGTGAGCTCTTTCAAGAGCCCTTGGCTCGAAGTTGCAAAGCTGGAGCACTGCACTGACCCCTGCAACCGCTGCTGGCCTCCCATCGTACCAGCACGACTCCATTACTGTACCGCCCCACAACCGTTGTGGGCCACTCCCTTCCGCCCCATTGGTGCCCACCTGCCTCTGCCAGGCAAACAGAGAAGCGGTGTGCCCAGCGTGCGCGCAGCTGCTCGCAGTAGCCGTGGATGGTGCCGCGGCAGCGCTCGCAGGGGCAGGGTGGCTCGGGGCCGTGCCGGTCCAGAAAGGTGGCGTACGCCCTGCTGTACTCTGCCGCACACACTGCCTCGGCGCAGGGGTGGCGGTCCCACTCCTGCCGCGTCAGCAGCGTGCCGTCGGCATCCACAAGCCAGTCATCCAGCTCTGCAGCATGCGCCGGCAGCCACCCAGGAATGCGCAGCAGTGCTGGCACCACCAGGCTGGGCCACCGCGCCACAGCCTGCCGCAGCGTGATCCACCGGCCGCCAGCCTTGGCACCGTTCAGGTACCTGTGGAATGGATGAGGGGTGGGGTGCACTGCTGTGTGAGCCAACCTGCGACAGGCACTGTCACACAGTGTCCCAGTACAGCAATCCATCGCAGCATCAAGCTGGCTGGCCCGTGGCGGGGACCTGATTGAAGGCGGGATGCTGCAAGGCATTGAAAGCCCCACGCAACCCTGCAGCGCAACTCACGCTGGCAGCAGGCCGATGCGGCTGATTGTGTGGAAAGCAGAGCCCCCGCGGCTGCACAGCTGCGAGTGGGCATGCTCAATCTGCAGCGCTCGGTTGGCGCGTGTTGCGGCCCCCAGCTGCCGTGGGCCAGCCAGCGGCAGGCAGGGAGGCAGGTGCGGCCGCCCGGGTGTGGCTGCTCGCACCCGCTGCGCCTCGGCTGCATCTGAGGCAAAGCAATGCTCCAGCAGGGGCTGCCAGGGCTGGGCGGCCTCTGTGGTGCACACGCCTGGAGCGGGTTAGCGGCAGTCCAGCTGCTGCTCTGCAAAGAAGCGCAGCCATGCTGCTGCTGCTGGGCCGTACTCGTGCCGCACCGAGCCAGCTGGGCTGCTGTCTCTGGAGAGCAGCCCGTGCCGCAGGGCAAATGCCTGATGGCGCAGCACGTGGCGGGCAAGGCGGCCGAAGATGGTGGCATCGTCGGCGGACGGCTGCCACTCGCCGCCGCCAGCTGCCGCCGCTGCCGTTGCTGCCTCTGGGTCCACGGCGGCGTCTGCTGCATCCTCAGCAAACAGCACCTGTGCGAGCACAGAGTCACACTGCTTGGGAGCCAGGCTGAGCACAGCGTCAGTCACCTCGCAGGTGTCGGTGGCGCCTGGCTGCAGCTCGCACTCCAGCAGCTGCGCAAGGCGGAAAGCAGATGAGAAGGCTGTTGATCAAAGCGCTGCAGTTCGAAGGGCGGTTGCGGCAGCATGCCATGTGACAGCCCACCCCACCGCTACATGCCCACCTGCTGCAGCAGGTCGAGCGCGCCAGGACTGCCCTGGCGGACCCAGAACAACAGCCGCGGCATGTCCACAAATCTGAGCAGCTGCGGGCTGCGCGCAAAGGCGCGCCGCCGCTGCGCACGCTGCTGCCATGCCAGCGCACACGCCTCCAGGGAGTCGAAAGACTCCTGCAGCAAAGGCAGCGGCACAAAGTACAGCGGGTCAGCAGGCGTGGGCTGTTGGACAGGAGGCCAGCCAGGGCACAAAGAGCGGTGCAACAGGGTGGAGCTGGTCACCGTTCACCCTCGCATGCTGCAGCCCTGGAGATCAGCCCACCCACCTGGAAGGCACCCGTGCTAGCACAAGTCTCGCTGTCGATATAAAGGTGCCGGCGCAGGTACCAGCGCCCGTCCTTGAACGAGCCGCCGGGCAGGCCGATGGCCGAGGGGTAGCCGCCCTGACCGGCCGTTAACCGGGGCAGGCAGCGGCACACCCACTTGTCCAGGGGATGCACCGCCATGGCTGCAGGCAGAGAGGCGGGGGTAGCTGTTATCAGAATGAATCCGCAAGCAGTTGGCCGGCAAGCTGGCGGCGGGCGCGGACGGTCAGCGGTCGGCGGCAGGCGGGAGCTCGCCGCCGCCGCCGCCTGCAAGCCCAGGGCAGGCTGCTTAACACGTGCTTACCTGCTGCACTCGATCCGCCCGTGGCCGGAGGAAGAGCTGGGCCGTGTCCAAAGGGTGCAGGCGCCCGCAGCTGGAGCCGGCTGGTGGCCTGGTGGCCAGCAGGGCGACCCTTGGACACTTCTTATGCAGGTGCAGGTGCCAAGCCGGCCAGCTGCCCCCCCGGGGAGCGGGCGAGGTGCGCTTGAATTATGCAGCACGCCTGCTACAGCACGTCTACAGGCGTGTGCCGAGGTGCTTGAGCAGATAGGATGAAGGAGACAGGCTGCTGGCTGGCCTCGCCGGTGGCAGNCGGCGGGCGGCGGCAGCGGCGGCGCCCATGTGGCGACCGGATCCAGCTTGGCGCTTGCATCGGGCTTCGGCGCACAGCCTTGCCCTGAAATTTTGCATTCGCCACCAGGGTGCCGGAGGCTCGCTGACCAGCGACACAGGAAGTTCGGCAGCCACACTCACCGGATTGCCGGGTGCGGGGATGACCAGCAGAGCGTTTGGCCCGGCGATCGCGAGCACAGCGCGGGAAAGCAGGGGTTGACAGTGCACTTGCAAGCGGATTTGAACTGCATGCGCACCTCCACGTGCAGCGAGTGATCTGATGAACTAGAAGGTAAGAGGAAGCGCCAGATGCCTGCTTCGTCGCTGCTCAGCCCGTCCCCAAAAGGGGCTCCTGTCCACCCTCGCTCACCGCATTCTTGCTGGAGCTGCTGGCAGCCACAAGCGGCTGGGATTGGGTTGCAAGCCCGTCGGTAGGCTCTGTTGCCGACGGCGACTGCATGCTTGCACACACCACCCGCAGCGTGCACGAGCTGTGCTGCACATGTCGGCGCATCTGGTGTGCAGCATGTCAATAACAGCCAGGCCAGCGGGATGCAGTGCGCGGGGACCGCCTGCTCGATGGAGCGGACCTCATGCTGCTGTCTAGCCGTACTACAGCCAACAAGACCGGCGGGGGAGGCCCGCAGTTGCGAGGTGGGGTCTGGGGCAGCAAGCTGCGGCGATAGCTGGCCTGATTGCGCCTCACAAACACACCGCAAACCGATGCGCTCTACGATAGGGTGCATGCGCCAGCCTCGCGTCGCTGCTTTGCATCATGCCCGCCGCCGCCGCCCCGCTGTGCCCGCGCTGCGGAGCAGTGCCGGGGCAGTTGCCGCGCCGCCTCTCTCCCTCAACGTGGTCCCGGTGACTGGATGCGGGGTGGGTTGAAGTGGTGAAATCTTGTCGCGCTATGTGTGTGTGTGTGTGTGCTGTGTTTGACGGGCTGCTGTGTTCTGCCTGTGCATGCGCATGCCTGCCGCTCAGCCAGCCGTCCTGAGGTGCTCTTGCATTGGTGCTGGGCCGCGCAGCGAGAGAGCGCGAGAGGATGACCCAGTTGTTCAGTGTGTTCAGGGGGCCTCCACACCCACCTGCCTGTCACCTCCGAGGTGAGTCTCAGGCTGACCAGGAGACTGGCTGGCACGGTCGCCTTGCTCATCAACCTTGGGGCGCAAGCAAGAAGGTTGCAGCAGCAGCTGACTGCCACCGAACTGTTGCGGCATGCTGCCAGTCACTCCATTTGATCAGGCTCACATGCCGGTGCAAGTGCAAGCTTCTGCTGTGACGTGTTTGTGTGTTGCTGGGTTGGTTGTTCCAGTCCAGTGTCACGTGTGGTTGCTTGCAAAATTCAAAAAGCTTCATGCACTAGCGGAGAATCGAACTCCGGTCTGGTCCGTGGCAAGGACCTATGCTACCACTATACCACTAGTGCGGGGGTGGATGCTGTGATGCTTTACCTTGCGGGGCGTCTCCCGTAAGGAGGTGTCTCCTCGTCTCCCATTCGTTGTTCATCCTCCGGCCCAGCCTCTGTAACCTCAGTCAGTTGTTCATCCTTCCTTACTGCAGCCCCCCGCCGCCTGCGGCCCCGCCGCGCCCTCAGCGCCCCTCTGRG
>JADXDR010000138.1:216478-234436 GCA_025026875.1 Chlorella ohadii
GGGCCTCGGCCCTGTCTGCTACCCACCCGCTCCCTGCAAGGCTCGTTGCTTTGCACCCCCGCCTGCCTCGGTATGCACCCTCCCTTCCTGGGCCCTGGCCCAGTCGCACAACCCCCCACCTGGGCCCTTGGCCCTGTCTGCTTTGACCCCGCTCGCTGCCGCACCGCGGCGCACCCTGCTCCTTCCCCGCACCGACCCTGCACCTTGGCCCTCYTGTTGCTGCCGTCCGACACCTGCCGTGCCCCGCCAGCCCGCCTCATGGGGCGCTCCATGCAGCTCACATCCCCCTGGCAGGCTGGCTGAGCACTTAGGCTAGACAGCAGCTGKCCGTTGGCCTCCCTGCACCCGGTTTTGCTCCCTTCTTGCTTCCACAACCCGCTTGCAGCAACGTTGCTCGTGCACTGCTCCCAGCAGCCGGTGGTGCTCAACGATGGGGTCACCRGGACACCCGACCTCCGCTGTTGTTGTTTCATTCCAGCATTGCATGCCCACGTTGTGTTGTTTCCAGAGCCAGTCAGCCTGTGGACCAGGCCCAGCCTCTGTAACCCAAGCAAGCAAGCAAAGTCTCCCATTCGAAATTCTCAGAAAGCGAGGATGTGCAGGGTTTCTCTCGTCTGGCACCATAGCAGCCCTGTGCTGCTAGCACAGAAAGGCGAAATCCAGCATAACCTGTGTGCACACTATCAACCCCCCTGCAGCATGGTGTCGGTCTGGTACATGTCGGCGTGAGCGCTGTCTCTGTCGCTGGCCGATTCACAGGCGGAGACATCTGCGGCATGAGCGAATCAGGGTGCGGCAGGACAGGCTCAGCAATGTGCAGCCGAGTGCTTGAGGAGTCGGGCTCAGCGCAGGCTGGGAGGGCCCAAGGCTCCCTGTCATCTCCTTCACTCGATCAACCAGCAACTTGCGGCCACCTCTAGGCCGGCGCAAAGCAGCCACTGCCTCCCCCCCTATCGTTCCTCTCTTCACATCCACTGCAAACCTACGGTCGTTTACGAAGAGCCGCCGGCTCGCAGCCGGCGGGCGAATACCAGCGATGCAGCAGGCACGCGCACGCGCGCAATGAAAGCAAAGGGGGAGAGCAATATAGAGATGTGCTGCTCCGGCAGCGGCGCGTGGCCGGGCCGGGGGCGGCAACCTGACAGCAAAACTGGGGTGTCGAAAGTGGGGTGGTGCGTGGCGGCACACGCGGCGGCAAACGGTCGGGGTGAGTGAGAGTGTGGGTCACGCTCAGTGCTGGGTAAGAGGCGGCGGGGCCGCCAGTCAATACTTGGGTTGATATTCAAGCAAAGGGGTGGAAATGAGGTGGCAACGTGGTGGCGAAGAGGCAGACAAGCGTATGGCGTTTGGCATGGGGGGCTGGTCGCATGAAGGGGTGACCAGGTGGCGCAAAGCCGGTCCGAGCAAGCGGACGGCGAGCAGCAAGCCCAAAGGCGGGGCCCAACACCAGTGCATCCCCTTTGGGCTGAGCCTTTGGGCTGAATGCCAGTGCATCAGAGCTGCTCAAATCACTGACTGCTCCTCGAAGCGAGCTAGCTGCTGACCCGTCACCGCTCCTCGATTTGCGGCAGGTTCATGATCTCGAACACCGCCTGCTCTGCGGTGATGTGCCCATCCACCACCTGTGGGGAGGGGAGCGGAACAGATGAGGGAGGGCTGGTGAGCACGCGACAGCAGGGCGCAGGGCAGGAGGAATGGAGGCGAACAATCCGGGCGGTGCAGCATGCGACACGCCGTGCAGTTCAGTGCCTGCTCCCTGCTTCGACGCAGTCAGCGTTTGCCAATCCCACCGGACCCGCCCAGACGGCTCACCTGCGCCACGGCGGTCAGCACCGGCAGCTGCACTCGGTACTTGCGGGCAAGGTTCACCACCACGGCTGCAGCAGTGGGTGCAGAGGGAACGCAAACAGGTGAGCTAGGGCGGTGGGCACAGCTGTCAACAGGTCCGGCCCCGGGACTGCCATCACGGCAAGCATGCGGCAGGTGGGCTGGTGCGGATCAGCAGCCGGCACACCTGGGCACACCTGCGGCAGATCCTCGGCTGCTGCTTTGTGTCACCGGCCTTCCCTGCCCGCACACACCCACACCCGCGTGCCCAAACCACTATAACTGAGCAGATGCCCCAGCGGCGCACCTGCGGTTGCCACGCCCTCGGCAACTTGGGAGGAGGAGGCGAGGATGTCGGGCAGGCGCTCGCCTTGCCCCAGCCGCACGCCCACCTGCGTTAATGCGCAGCAGGGGGTGAAGCTCGGCCAGCAGGCACAGCGCAGCGCAGCACAGGCGCAGCGCAGCGAGGCAGGGAAGCTCAGCCAGTTGGCAAGGGGGGAGCACACGCTGGGCTGGCTGGGCAGAGAGCTGTGCCTTTGCCATCGATGCTGGGTGCTGATCAATCAAACGCGCGGCAAACCCCACTGCCCTGTACGTGTTCTCAGAGCAGACTGTTGTTGCACACCCACCGTGCGGTTGCGGGACAGGCTGCCGTAGCAGGTGAGCATGATGTCTCCCAGGCCTGCAGTGCAATAAATTGGGAGGGCAGCACATGCGTGCTAAGCAAGGGAGGCCACTGACAGGCGAAGCTGCCCATGCAATATGCTGCTCTTTGCATCAGCAAGGCATCCCACACCCACCGGCGCAGGCTGCTTCAAGCAGGGCGGTGCACAGAAAGCAGGTCTTGAGCTGCCCACCTGACAACCCCGAAATGGTGGCCGCCTTGGCGCCCATTTTGGTGGCCAGCCACCGGATCTCGGAGCAGCCCTGCGCCAGAGAGGAAAGGCAGCAATGCGATGATGTGGCGCCTGAATCAGGCAGTAGCTGCATGGTGATTGTAGCCTCGTGGCCAGCCAGCGGATCTCGGAGCAGCCCTGCAAGTTGTTGGGCGGCAGCAATGATGAGAGCCAGTTAGAACAGGGGGCATGGTGAGCGCAGCCGTGTGGCCAGTCGGCAAATGTCAGAGCAGCCCTGCGCCCAGAGAGGGAAGTCCACTCCCCCTTGAGGTGACTCAACACAGTTCATTTTGCAGCACACAGCAGCTTCAAAAGAAGCACACCAGCGCCTCCATGGCATTAGGTCCAAGGTCGAGCCCCTCCACAATGCCTTGCGGGCCGCAATCAAAATACTACATATGAAGCAGCAGGTGAAAACAGGAGGCGCACCTGCGCGACCAGCGCCGCCATGGCGTTGGGCCCCAAGTCCAGCCCCTCCACAATGCCCGCCGCAATGGCCAGCACATTTTTCAGGGAGCCGCAGATCTCCACGCCGATGACGTCTGTTGGAAAGGACAGCAGAGGGAGCTTGAGATGAATCAATCTTATGTGCAACAGCTGACACGTTCTTCAGGGAGCCGCAGATCTCCATGCCAATGACGTCTGTTGGAGAAACAAGCAGAGGTTGGGATTGGTCAGTCCTGCGTGATTGGTCAGTCCTGCGTGGAATGGCCAGCACATATGGCCAGCGCATATTTTGAGGATGCTGGTGAAGCAAACCAAATCAAGTCTGGCCCCACACTCTGCACACAAACGCAATGTTTGCCCAGCAGCAAGTGGCTGCACGGGCGCACCTGTGGTGGTGTTGACCCGCATGTCTGGGGAGGCAAAGAGCCGCTGCACGCTGCGAGCCAGCGCCTTGTCCTGCGGCGAGCGGGAGGGCAGCACGGGTGGCACGTCAGTCTAGCAGTTGACGGCAGCTGCATCACAATGGCGACTTGCTGAAGTGCCGCGGCGGGGACCATAGTTGCTGTGGCGTGCAAGCTGTTCAAATCCTACAGCTGCTGCACCTTTGCTGCCCACCTTGGATGCCGCCACGATGCCAGTGGGCCGCCCCATCATCACCTCCTTGGCAAAGCTGGGCCCTGCGGCATTGAACAGCGTGCATGGAAAACAGGGCTGTGATCAGCAAGTTGGAAGCAATGTATCATCGCCTTCTTGGCAAAGCTGGGCCCTGCGGCAGCGATGCATTTGCAGCGGGCTTCTCTTGAGTTGACCCTCCAGGGGGCAACAACCACCCTACTCGCCAGCTGCTCGAGCAGCACTTGCTACCAAACTGCAGGCCACCAGTGCATTGGCATCGCACCTGAGAGGTACACCGTCGGCTGCTTCTTGCCCAGCACCGAGGGAATGACCTCGCTCATCAGCTGGCCGGTCGTGACCTCGATGCCCTTGCTCACGCTGACGATGGGCAGGCCGGGCGGTATGAGGTCCTGCAGTGAGCAGAGAGCATAGAAAAAGCAGGACGTGTGCCAGTAAACAAAACCAGTGTGAGATGGGCATTCCGGGCGGTATGAGGTCCTGCAAGTGCAAGCAGAGGTGGGACAAGCCATGCCTGGTTGTGGCAGGAGCACGAGGGAGCTTTGGTGATGGAGGCGCTGGGTGGGAACAGCTGCCACGAGAGGGTGCGCTACAGCAGCAACACGTGCGGTTTGCTTGACGAACACAACACAAAGAGGGCTCCCCACCTTGTTACACCTGCAGATGGGCACACGTGTGCTGCACCGGCCACGCAGACGGTTCGCTACAGAAGCACAACAGCTGCCCCCACCTTGATGCCTTGCAGGAAGGCGCGCGTGTGCTGCACCGGCACGGCATGGATGGCAAACTGCGCGCCCGCTAGCGCCTCTGCCGCCGATGTGGTGGCGTTGACGTTGGGCGGCAGCTCATAGTCCTGTTTGAACGTGGAAAACAATTGAGGGAGAGTGGTGGCGTTGGCATTGGGGGGCAGCTCGTAGTCCTGTTTGAATGTGGAAAAACCGCATGGAGTGGGCATGGGGTGGTAAGGGAGAGCGCAAGGAAGAGGGCGGGCGGCAGCACACGTTGGTGCTGCACCCCGGCCCAGCGTTTTTCCTAGTGCTTGCTCTTTTTGTTCGTTCTCAGCGCACCTTGAGGTACCGCATATTGCAGTGCTGCTGTCAAGGCATCAATCGCTTGCAGCTTCAACCAAAGGCAGAGGCTTGCAGCTTGCACATTGTTTGTTCACCTTGAGGTACCGCGTGTTGCAGTGCTGCTCGTTGATGTCCTTGCATAGATAAGGGTCTCGCAGCAGCATGGTCACCTGCGGCAACACAGTAAACAGTGTGAAAAAACAGTGTGAAAGCGACCGCCACAAATGGGATTGGCCTGGCAAAGCAAGGAGCATGCAGCACCAGGCCACACTTCCAGCTGCCGGGTGGCACAGCGGCGCGCAGCACAAGAGCGCAGAGCGCGGCACAGCACAGCACAGCACAGCAGCATGCGCCTCTAATCCACACAATGTCGCGAACTTGCCAACCAACTATGTTCTGCCACACAAGAGGCAACAAAGCACAGCGCAGTCCAGCGAGACAGCCCAGCCCAGCCCAGCACAACACGCACAGCCCAGCCCACAGCAATGGTAACTTGCCTGCCCAACCCTGTTCTGCCGCACCCAGCAAAACGTCCGGTGCAGCCCAGCGCAGCAGAGCGCAGCACATCAGGCAGTGTAGCCGACTTGCCTGCCCAACCTTGTTCTGCCGCAGCCAGCAGCACGTCCTGTGCAGCCCAACACAAAGCGCACAGCATGGTAGTCTAGCATGAATCGCTGCAACTTGCCTGCCCAACCTTGTTCTGCCGCGCCAGCGAGACGCCCATGGCTGTGCCAAAGCTGCCGCCGCCAAACACAACCACTTTCTCGACGCGCTCCAGCGCATCGCTCTCCTCCTTTGACCTGCAGCAGGCCAGCATGGTAATGTAACTTGATACTGAGTAAGCTAGCACAAAGCAACCAGCAGCAGTCGGCAAGCCAGCGGCAGCAGCCAGGTCACAATGCCAAGCAGCAGCATGTGCTCAAGGGACCCATGCACATGCTGTGCAGCACAGCCACAGTGCGTGCAGCACAGCCAGAATGCATTGCGGAACCGCCTGGTGCCACAGTTGCAGCAGCAATGGTGCACTGAGCAGATCACCGCCGCTGCACATGGCTCAGTGGCGCAGGCTGCAGACTAGCTGCGCCCAGAGGTACGCCTTGCAGCACCCTCGACGCACACCTGAAGTAGCGCGACCAGCGCATGAGCGAGTTCCAGGAGTCGCGAATGCGGCTGCGCTCGCCCAGAGGGTAGCCCCCCAGCAGACCGGCATCGGCTGCCACAGCCAGCGAGCCTGCATCTGCTGCCGCTGCGCCCACCGCTGCCGCGCCCGCCACTGCTGTCGCCGCTTCCGCTGGCGCCGCCAGCGCAGCTGCTGCGCCCACCGTGGGGACGGGCGGTTCTGTGGAAGCTGGCTGTGGTGGTGGAGCCTTTTTGCTGCCCTTGCCCCGCGCGTCTGCCTGCCCTTGCCTGCTCCCGCCGCTGCTGCTGGCACTGGCGCCGCTGCTGCTGGCCGCCGCCAGAACTTCCAAGTCTACGTCTGGCCGCAGCCCTATCTCGGGTGGCTGCTCTGCCAGGCTGCTGCCGTTGCTGCTGCTGCTGGGGCCGGCGCCGTTGGCGGCGCTGCTGCCTGGCGGCGGCGGCACTTGTGCCGCAACTCTACCGCCGCCGGCGCCGCTGCTGCTGGCGGCCGATTGGGGCGCTGCTGCCGGTTCATGGCGACCACCGCTGCTACTGCTGGGCACGGCCTGCAGCTCGGCTGGCAGGSGGGACGGCGCGGCTGCTTGCTGCTGCTGCAAKCCGAGCGCCGGCACGACGGCCAGCCGKMGCACTCGATGCTGTGGCACAAATGGGCGGCTGGGGGGCCGCGCCGTGAGCTGCCAGTGTGCCAGTGACATAGCTGCTGGCGACGCAGCSTGCAGCGCCGGTGGTGCCCGCTCGACGAAATTGCGCACCTCCAATGGGCCTTGGGTGCATRCCGAGGGCCCGCCTCCAAGCCAGGCTGCATGGGGCTCGAGCTGGCGAAATCAAACTTGGGSTGCCGCAGCAGCTGGGCGGCATCCCGCGATCGCGTGTCCAGCACGAGCACAGACGAGCGAGAGGGCTGGCAGCAGGGAAGCCTATATGCCGCAGGTGGGGCCGTCCCGCCACAGCTTTGTCCACGACGGCCGCACCATCTACGAGTGGGATCAGACGCTCAGGTGCGGCTGCGATTGGCGCCAGCGGCCGGGGCGGCCACAGAGAGCGGTTTTGAGCTGCTCACTGGGCGCCCAGTGCTGTCGGGTGCCTGCTGGGCGGCGGCGGCTGCCCAGCCGCTCCAGAGCGCTGAATAAAGCAGTGACAGCGCGCCAGCCGGTGCAGGCAGCACCCCGCCGCCGCCGCCGGTCCGAGAGCCGCCGCTACGCCGCCGCTCAGCCACCAGCCTGCGTCTCCTGCCGCTTTGCAGCGAGGTCAACCTCTACATCCGCGTGCCGGAGGGCGTGGGCGCCAAGCAGCTGGACGTGCGCATCACCCGCCAGCACCTGACAGTCGGCATCAAGGGCCTGCCGCCCTACCTGGACGTGCGTGCAGGCTGTTGTTTCCTTGTGTGCGCAGAATGCCGGCAGTGTGGCAGGCGGCTTGCTGCTGCTGCTGCTGCTGCTGCTATTGCTGCTGCCGCCGCTGCTGTCTGTAGCTGGCGCGCCTGCAGCAGCATCACGGTTTTGCAGCCACCGCGCTGCCGCAACCGATACCTGCCAATGCCTTGTGCCCTCCATGGCTCCCTCTGCTGCTGCCTTGCAACCCGCAGCCCCATGTGCCTCTGCTTTTTGCCCCTGCGCTGTGCAGCGTGACCTGGGCGGTGCAGTCAAGGCGGACGACAGCTTTTGGACGCTGGACGAGGGGGAGTTGCAGGTGCAGCTGACCAAAGCGGACGAGGGAGCTACCTGGGCCAGCGCGATTGCAGGTGCGAGCAGACTCTTCCAGCTTTGCGGAACAGTGATCTTACTTGCACGTGTGGGCAGCGGACAAGGGCCACCTGGGCCNAGCGCGACTGCATGGCATGAGTGCATGCAAGTAAGGATCGTGGTGAGGACAGGCGCAGCAGTGATATTGCCCACTTATTTCTCATTGCTTGCGGCTGTCGCTGTGGTGTGCAGGCCACGAGCTGCATGAGGACGAGCAACAGGCAACTGTCAGCTGCAAAGCCGACATCTCATCTCTCATTTGTTCTGCAGGCCA
Organism: Chlorella ohadii; assembly: GCA_025026875.1. NCBI lineage: Eukaryota > Viridiplantae > Chlorophyta > Trebouxiophyceae > Chlorellales > Chlorellaceae > Chlorella > Chlorella ohadii. Next base: position 224,508 of record JADXDR010000138.1, read on the forward strand.
CGAGCTGCGTGAGGACGAGCAGCAGGCGGACCAGAAGCGGCTGCTGCTGGAGCGCTTCCAGGAGGAGGTGCGCTGGTGAAGCTGAAATCAAATTCTGGCTGGGTTTGCTTGCGCCAGCCAAAGGGGCATCCACCGCTGGGGCTACTGCTGGAGCGCTTCCAAAGAGATGCGATGCCGGGCTGCTTTTTGTTCTGTTTTGGCTTTGCCTGTACCTGCTGTAAGGCTGTTCAGCACCGGCTGCTGGAGCGCTTCCAGGAGGAGGTGCGCCTGATTGGCTCTCAACGGGCTGCCTGTGCGGCCGAGTCAAGCCACATTGCATCCTGCTGCCGCTGCTACAAGGTCTAGCGGGTTGCTTCGCTTTACTGCCTGCTCCCTGGCGCCTGCTGCGATGCTGCATGCGCACAGCAATGCAACGCCAGCGCAATGATGGGCTAGCACTGAAACTGGGCCATTCCCCAACTGCTGCCCTTGCGCTTGCAGCACCCAGGCTTTGACTTTTCTTCGGCCGAGTTCACCGGCGGTGCAGTGCCCGACCCGCGCACCTTCATGCGCGATTTGGACCGCCAGTAGGGCCTCACATCGCGCAGCACAGCACACACGGCGGGCAGTGCAGCCAGTGTGCGTTTCAGCTTGGTAGATTGCAAGCAGCCAGCACCGCGCAAACTAGCGTTGCATTGCAGGCAGCATGGCGGTTGTGCAGTGTGCAGCAGCGTCAGCCACGTCTCGCGGCAGCCGGGCGGCAGCAGTCGGCAGCAGCGGTGCCACTGCACTGGCTCGCCCCCGCGTCAGCAGGTGGCAGCAGCAGGGGCGGCGGGCGGCAGGCAGCGGCAGCGGCAGCGGCAGGCGGCGGCGTGGCGCAGTTGGGGTAGCAGCAGTGAGCAGCCCTGAGAGGGTGACGGTCACGGACCGCACGCCGCCGCCGCCGCCACCCGAGGTGGAAGTCAAAGTGATCGGCATTGGCAGCCGCGGCGCCAGCGCCATCAGCAAGCTGGTGCAGCATGGCAAGGTGCGGTGGCGTGGTGGGCTTGGGGCTTTCGTTGCTGCTGTCAATGGGTGGTTTGTTGGGCAGAGGGAACTGCTGGCAGACCTGCGAAACGAGAATGCACTGCACTTGTGGAGGCGGACTCACGCACTGCTGTGGCGCCTGCAACGCAGAGTGGACCGTAAACTCAAAACGGCCTCAGTGCCCCACTGCAATCCCTGTGCAGGTCAACAGCGCTGAGCTGTGGTACCTCGATGTGGACAAGGCAGCCCTGGATGCCGCCCCCACGCCCAACACCCTGCTGCTGCCAAAAGTGGACGACCCTTCAGTGTCGGCAGAGGGGCGGCTTTCGCCAGCCGACCTGCAGCGAATCGTGGGCCGTGCAGCTTCGGATGCCGGCGGCCGCGGCAACATCAACGCAGGCACAGACGGCGCAGTCACGTTTGTGCTGGCGCCAGCGGCGGCGGCGCCCGGCGGCGCAGCCACGGTGCTGCAGATTGTGGCGGCTCTGCGTGCGGCGGGGCACTTTACTGTGGCGGCAGTCACGCAGCCATTTGGGTTCGAGGGGACGGCCAAGCAGGAGCAGGTGCGCTGAATGGGCTGATTCGTCCTGTGAAAGGGTTCTGAGTTGATTCTCCATGACAGCAGCTCTGCAGCTGCAATTTGTGCCTCGTTGTTTCGTGCCTGCCTGCTGCTTGGCTGGGCGGCTGGGCGGCGGTTGGGGTGACCGCGCTGCAGTCTCTGCGCTGCCATGGGAAGCAGTTGCATTGGCCACTTGTTTGACTGCTGTGCGTCTGCACACCCAAGCAGGCGGCTGAGCTGGTGGCGGCGCTGCGGCAGACGGCGCACATGGTGGCTGTGATGGAGCAGGATGTGCTGATGCAGGCATTTGGCGAGTCGCAGGCAAGGCAGGGGCTTTCGCATTGTGGGTTGCACTGTGGTTTAGGCAGGCATTGCTGCCATGGAGCAGGGTGTGGTGATGCCAGCGTTTGGCAAGTCGCAGGTGAGCTGTTGTATGCATTGGCACGGCCGTTTGCTTCAGCAGCGGCCAGTGGCAGATGTGGTGGAGGACCTGCCGATGCAGGCATGCTGGGGGTTGCAGGCAGCCTTCCCTGTGCACCAGCCTCCTTCCTGCAAGCGCTCGTCCAGCGGCGGCACTTTCGTGTTGCAAAGTTGATGCGGCAGGTGGCGGCTGCCGAGCCACGCAGGTTGCAGCCAACAGACCTTCAAATCGCTGTCATTGATTTGCAGATGACGGTTGCGGAGGCCACGCAGATTGCCGACAACGCGCTGGAGCACAGCGTGCGCAGCATCCTGCAGGCCGTGCAGGTGTGCCTTGGCTGATTGGCTGAACAGGCACATTGTGTGCCTGTTGAGCTGCGCGTGCTTGGTGGTGCTCTGCAGGTGCCAGCCGCGCTCACAAGTGGAATCCCAGCCGGCTCGTAGTGCATGTGTGGCGGAAAGTTTGCTTCTTTTTGCTGCAGGGCAGTGTCTGCAGCTCTGTTGGTTTTGCCCTGCCGAGCCGCTTGCCATACACACTCCCACCACCCGCCCTCGCTGCAGGCCCAAGAGGTGCTGAAGAGCAGCCGCGGCGCGCTGATGTGGCATGGCAGGGACCTGCGGCACTTTAAGCGCATCCTGGCGCCGCCGCTGCAGCAGCTGCTCACGCAGGTGCGACTGTGGAGCGGCAGCTGCCCATGTTTTGGTGTGCGCAGCTGCTTGGTGATTGCTCACGTTGCTGAAGCAGCTGTGAATGCAGGTGGCGGCGCAACTGCCTTCTAGGTTGCCATTGACACACCATCAAGTGGTTTGCAACTCTGGCATCTGCGGCTAACTGGCTGGCTGCCACCTGTGCTTCCTGCAGCCTGGGCTGGCAGTCCTGGGGCGCGGCCTGGCATCCCTGCCTGCCGAAGCGGCGCACCAGATGGGGGCAGCACAGGTGGGTGACACATTTTTGGGGAGTTGGTGGGCAGCCTGTGGTTGCAAGGCAGCTGCGTGACCTTGCGCCCACGCACCTGTGCCTGCGAAGCAGCGCACCAGATGGGGGCAGCGCAGGTGGGCGGCATCTGTTTGGCCGATAACCCAACAACCTGATGGCTGCCTGGCTGGGCTGTGGCCTGCCGAGCGCCCATGCACCTTGGGCCGCCAAGGTGTCAGCGCGAGCGCTGCCTTGCCTGCTGCTGCACGTAATCCTGCGCTCGGCATGCCCTGACAAGTGCCGCCCTCACCCCACCCCCACAACACAGGCGCTCATGCACCTGGCCTCGGACGCCGTCCGTGCGGCTGCCGAATCTCCTTTCCTTGACGGCGCGCTGGCCAGCGCCAGCGGCGTGCTGTGCTGCATCAACCTGCCTCCAGCGGGGCAGCGGTTTGCGAGCGGGGTGGTCGGACCGGCGCCGCTGCAAGGCCTGCAGGTGAGAGGCATGTCTGTGTTGCACTGTTGATAAGTGTGTGCAGCAGTCAGCTCGTTTGCGGCAAGCAGTTCGGAACCATGTGGCAGTTTGCAGCATGCAGCTCTATGCGGCGGTAGTGCCGTTGCAGGCTCAGGCCATCTGCCGGCGTCAATCTTGCTGTACCACCGGCCCCTGCTGTGCATCAATATTTGTTGCTCACATCAGCTGTTGCCCTCCACAAACTGCCCCAACAGACCCCTGAGGCTGAGCGGCGTGCGGCGCAGCTGTCGGCGCAGGCGGCGGCCGGCGCGCTGGGCAGCCTTGCTGGCTCGGCCTGCCAGGATTTCATCCTGTGTGCCGAGCCCAAGCCGGCTGGGGAGGCACAGGGCGATGGCAGCTTGGTGCAAGTTGAGGTGACCCTGCTGGTGCTGCGGGGAGGCGATGGCCAGGCCCCTGCCGGCGGCGGTGTTGTGCGCCGCCCGCTGCAGCAGTTTGGTGTTGGGCTTGCGGTGCCGGCGCCTCCGCGGCAGCCGCCGCAGCCGCAAAAGCTGCCTGCAAGCTCTTGGAACATGCTTTCAGCCATGGCTGGAGGAGCGCCGGCAGGCAGCAGGGCCGCTGCGTCAGCGGCAGCAGGGGCAGCAGCGRCGGCTGAGGGCAAGGAAGTGCAGCAGGCGCCGCAGCCGCAGCAGGCGCCGCAGCCGCAGCAGCCGCAGCGCAGCATCCCCAACTTCTTCGGCGGCGGCCGCAAGCAGGAGGCGGAGCAGGGCGGCCCAGCGGAGCAGCAGCAGGCGGCCAGCCCGGCAGCAGCCAAGGGCGGCAGCAGCAGCTCCCGCGGAGCGCCGCCGGCTCAGCAGGCACAGCAGCAGCAGCGGGTGCCGGTGCAGCGGCCGGCGCAGCGGCAGGGCCAGCCTGCGGCCGCGGCTGCGCCTGCACCTGCGCCGGCAGGACAGCCAGCAGAGGAGCAGCGCCGGATGACTGTGGGTGATTATTTGGTTAACTCGCTGACTGCTCAGTCGCTGGACCTTCCACCGGCAGTGAGTTGGGAGGGCAGGCAGTGCAGTGCAAAGATGCGCTTGTGCGGTCCAGCAGGCGGCGTCTATGGTGGCGTGCTGCGTGCAACGAGGCAGCACAGCTGCGCAGCATGCAGCATAACACAGGTCACGGTTGCTTGGCTGCTGCTGGTTCCTGCACGTGGTCGCGGCTGAGCAGTTGGTTCTGGTCTGGCTTGCAAGCTGCACTCACAGCGCAATGTACGGCTCTGCTGCCTCCATCTGTGCAGGCGGCGCAGTGGCGGCAGGAGCATCGGTCCGATGCCTTCAAGCAGCGCAAGCTGATTGTGTGGGAGGTGGATGAAACGGAGCCGTGGGAGGGTGAGTTTGATTTTGCTTTGTTTGATTGAGGATGTGGGAGGTTGAATTGTGTGGAGACAAAGTACCAGCTGGGGAGAGTGAGTGCAGGGAAATATCGCAATGCTGCATCGCAGGGCACTTCCCGACTGCCACAAGCCTGCCCTGCCTGCCTACAGAGGAGGAGGAGCCCCAGGGGCTGGCGGCCCTGCTGCCGGGGAGGCAGCGCGAGAAGCGAGTCAACATCAAGCAGCGGATGGCGTCCATCCTRATNSCKMGTGTGCCTTGGTTTAGCGCCACGCTTTTTGTGCAGCTGTTGATGTCGCTGTGATCCGGCTGCTGTTCTGTGCGCTGTGCACGCGTCAAGCTGCCTACCTGCAACTGCTGTGGACCAGCATGTTGTGCCATGTAAGGCCTGCTGGGCTGCTTGCTGCAGGCTGGGGGGCGGCACAGGGCTGGGTTTCTGCACTCTCTGCCACATCAGTCCCCACCAACCAGCATACGTGCACAGCTCTGGACTGAAGCCGCTGGTGTTCCCCATCTGCTGCAGGACCGAGAGGATGCTTGGGAGGCAGCCAACAGCCGGGATGACTAGTGACAGGCCTCCAGCCGGCTGTGTGGTGGGCACCATTGATCGGCCAGCTGCAAAATGCTGGTATCCACCGCCCCTCCCTCACGTTGTGTGGCAACGAGGCGCAATCAGCAGGGGCAGGCGTGCCGGCTTGCACTGATTTGCCCTCCCTATCCCCGCTCATCTGCCCCCTCCCCGTTGCGTTGGCGCTCTGCCCAGCTTGCGGATGCTGCCCCAGTGTACCTGACTTACTAACTGCCCGGTGCTCCGGGACAAACGGTTTTGACCCTGTAACATACTTCAGTGAGGCTGGATTGAGTGTGAAACGGGGCCGCTGAAGGGCGAGCCTGCTGGCCAGATCGAGGCTGGCTGGCCTAGCGGAGGAGCGGCACGGCATTGTTGACCGCCCGCCGACTGCAAATGCCCTTGCACCCCCTCAGGCACGCAGCGACGGTGGTATGTGCCTGGCTGCACCAGAGGCTGCTGCTCTCCTGGCAGGGTGGAGGGGAGGAGGCACACAGAGCGCTGGTGCCAGAGCTGCTGCTGCCACCCAGCGTACATATGGCAGCAAAGAAAGAGGTTGTGTGAGCGCTGCCGGAAGTGCCAGCCACACAGTGACAGTGCGCAGCCGCTTCGGCATTGCTGATGGCCCCAGCCGGCGACTTCAAAACTCGCGGGCGGCGCTGCAATGCCGCATTGGTGGGACATTGCTGAGGAGCGGCTGCTATTGCGTAGATGCTTGGCTCCCGTGCTACTTGGCGCCTGATCCGACGATGTAACAGGCAAGGTGGTGAAGCTGCCGGGTGCAGACTGCAACAGCTTGCCAGATGGACCCAGTGCGGTGGCCGGCGGCGCTTCAGAGCGGGGTACGGCTGCAACCAAGCTCGCGCTCCAATTGTGCTGACCCGGCGCCGCAAGCGGATTGGGAACAGCGGGGCAACCGCCGCCGCACGCGCGGCTCACCCATAACCGGGTGCACCCCGGGGCCGCCTGTTGCCGGGTAGTGGTGGCGGTGCTGCCCCTGGTTAGGCATACCTTTCTCGGCCTTTTGGCTAAGATCAAGTGTAGTATCTGTTCTTATCAGTCTAATCGCTGATACGTGGTTCATTGAACCACTATCGATTAGATCTATCTTTCCTGGGGGCCGCCCAGACGTCCAGCTTGCTGGGCAGGGCAGCCGGCTTGCGCTGGGAATTGCACTAAATCTCAGAACGAGCGCCCCACTTCCCATCACCGTCACCGCCACCTTTCCATTTCCAATCCCACCGCCGCAACGCCACGCCAACTGAAGCCCAGCTCCTGCCGACCAACTGCCTCATGCAATTACACTCAATTTCTGACTGGTGGTATTTCAATCACCCAGTTGCCAACCCTGCCCCGGCATTCCACTGACGAGCCACTGCGACACCATGCCCAGCTGCAATACTACTTGAATGACGCCCCACTGCTGGCCCCGCAAGACCCCGCCCGCCGATTCTTCCATCTGCGCCTTCAACTGTCCCCTGTCCTCCCCGTCCCTTCCCCGGGGGCGCCAGCCACCCCGCCTGCCGCCNAGCGTCACTCTGGCTGAATTGGTTTCAGCGCCTGTGTTGCTCANNNNCNTGCGTTCACACCCCTGTCGAAAATATGCAGCGGAACACAATCGCATGGCAGTGGCAGTGGCAGATGCACATTGTGCGCCTGCGCCCGCCGCCGCTCGCGACGTCGCGCCATGCGCAGCAGGAGGAGGACTCGCCGCACCTGTACGCGAATGCACCATTGCGCTTGTCCCTGCTCGTGCCGTGCCTGGAAGACAGCCTTGAAAATAAGNGNAAGCGATTTGGCAAGTGCATGAGAATGGCGTGGTCACGGTACAAAAGGCGTACGCACAGGATTCGCTCTCTCACAGCAAAGCAAGTTCATGGGGCGCAGGTCGGCAGGTGCATTCTGGTCACAGTCCTCCGCTCCTTGCTGGTCCTCCGTGCAGCCGCTGCCCAGGCAGGTGCGGAGCATGCGTGCCTACTGCCCTTCGGTTGCTGTCGCTACCGGCCAGCTTAGGCCTTGGCGCAGGGGTTCTCACCCACGCCAGACGGGAAGGCCGAGGTGGGCACCAGGGTGTAGTTGGTCTGCAGATGAATTGGGTGGCAAGCTGCGCTGTTTAGCAGGGTGGCGGCGGGGAATTAGGTAGCATCAGCAGGCAGGAGCTGCTTAGCTGAGCCAAATCCCCTGTGCCCAGGCATGCAAGCAACTTGCCGGGAACAGGATGGCTCCACCGTGCAGGCGGCCGGGGCAGTCGGTGTTGTACCCGCCTGCGGGTGGGGTGCAATTAGAGAGGCGGTGGGCGCAAGGGAGACGAGACCGGGGGGCAGCTGCATGCGCTGGCGGCAGGGGCATGATTTGAGCAAGGGGCCTATTGTCCAGCACCCACCCTGCTCGCTGGACTGGCTGTTCACGGCGCGCTGGATGTGCTTGCGCACGGTCTTGCCGTCCTCGCCAAAGCTGAGCAGCCAGCACCACTCCTGCTTGTCCCCAGTCTTGCCTGCAGGCGGGTGAAGGGGGCAGGGCGGTTCAAGCGGCAGGAGCGGCATAGGGTTCAGGCCATGGGCACGCAAATTGTCATGTGACTTGAACAGGCTGCATCTTGTGGCTTAGGCTGTTTTTTGTTGTGGCAACTGCAGCTCTGCCATGTGCTTTTGGTATGCCCTCTCACCATTGGCATCGGTCTTGGATCCCTCAGAGATGAACAGGATGGAGCCTGCAGGGCAGGCAGGTAGGCGCCCAGGGCAGCGTTGCAGCTGATACCCATGCAACCTTAACCTTGGCACGGCGCTTGCCACAGCACAGCACATCAGAACAGGTGCCACATGGAAGCACTCTCTCACCTGCCAGCTCGGGGGTGCCATCATCCTGGTAGCACTGCCACGAGGTGATGAAGCCTGCAAGGTTGGAGCGGGACAGGGGAGGGAAGGCTGAGCAGTCGCATGGGGCATCCGCTGCAGGCTACTGTGATTGAGATTGAGCTGATTGTGGCACTTCGCACACCCAGGTGGCAGCGCACGCTGTTCTACCATCCACAGTCTCCCCCCGGGCTCACTGTTGATGTGGGTGCGGCGCTCCTCCTCCTCCTCTGCGGCCGGGTAGAAGCTGTCCTGGCTGACCTGCCACGGCGTGTTGGTGAAGAGCTGCGGCAGGAGGGGAGGATCGGGCCGGCAGCCTACTGAGGTACGAACCTCGAGGGTTGAGAATGAGCTGGTCTCCGGGCGCCTGGCACATCGTAAACCGGATCAGGCACTATGCAGAGTGTTCTGCTGCCTCACCAAGCTTGATCTGAGCTGTGACTGCTATCAATGATTCACTCTGATGTGACTGCGGCGCACCAGGGTAGCGAGGCTCGTCTCGTTGTCCTCCGCACCAGCCAACTTGTCGGCCACAAACAGGCCCTGGAGGAACTCGGGCGCGCCTGCGTTCTTCAGCTTGTTGAACGCCGGCAGGGGCGCCACTGCGGCGGGAGGGGAGGGAGGTGTGCGCTCTCAAATTGGATGGGTGGTCGGGCGGAGCAGGCGGCTGCGTCAGCGGCGGCGGCTTCGGGCGGCGGAGGAGTGGTGCTAGGTGCCACCCCTGACCCAAGACCCCCGGCCCTCCCTGCCTCTCACCCGCGGCGCTGCCCAGCGCCAGCGCCAGCAGGAGGAGGCAGAGCTTCACTGCGAAGCAGGGAGAGCGAACACGGCCAGGTCCAGGTGACCGACCTCGCACACCAAGCGGACAGCGCAGCAGCGGCACCGGGCATCTGAGACGGGGAATGGCCGGATGGCGCCCCGAACAGCCCGCGGCGGGAGGGTTGGCACAGCCGCACGAGCGCCCCCCCTGCTAGCTCGAGCACTCACTTGCAGCAGGTGGGCCAGGCACCAACACGAGCAGGTACAAGTGCAATGGTGCAGTCGCGTACAGGTGTGGAGTCTTCGCTCTGCTGCGCATGGGGCGACGTCGCGAGCGGCGGCGGGCGCCGGCACCAAAATGTGCATCTGCCATCCACCACCGCCAGGCGATTGTTTACCTTGTGAACCAGCAAGCAGTGGCAACCAGAGTGCAGCAAAATCGGTTCCACTTGTTTTCGACGCTGTCTTGTTGGGCGTAATAGAATTTCGGGTGGCGCTCACTGGGCTCGGGTGGCGCTGAGACGCGCCGCACCCCCACATTCTCAGCTGGCCCTTGAGCGATCACTCGTACCTGTTGCTCTCGCAGCTGATGCACAGATCTCACAAGAGCTGACCAAAAAACACAGAATGCAAGCACATCACCAAAGCACGCTGCACATGTCACATTCTGCTCTGCGCTGCCTACCGCCCGCCGCCAAAACACAGGACATCCGCACACACTGTACTGCGCCATCACCCTTTGCCTCTGGCGCCTATCTTCTGCCGCCACCCCTCGCCGAGCATCGCCTCCATGTCCTTTTCATACTGCCGCTTCTGCGCCCGCTTTCCCGTGCCCGGCTGGCCCACCCGCCGCTGCCGCTGCGCCTGCTGTGCTTGCTGCGCCGCCTGCTGCTGCTGCGCCGGCCGCCTGGTGGGAGGGCGGAAGCTGTTCTGTGGCTCGGCGGGCGCCGGCTGCGCCGCCAGGTACTGCTGCCGCTGCTGGACCGCCTGCTGCCGCCTGCT
>JADXDR010000138.1:234529-246222 GCA_025026875.1 Chlorella ohadii
CTTTTCGCGTTTCTTCACGCAAGAAAGATATCTTTCTTGCGTGATGGATTTCTTTTTTAGTTAATTTGATTAGGGAAATGAGAATCTGAAGCAACTGATTTTTCTTGTTGATCTTGAACAACTTGGTCGCCTGGCCGCGGCGCGGCGCCACCAGCGCTGCCTGCACATGGCTGCGCAAGGCGGCCTCTGTGCCAGCCAGCTCCGCCGCCGGCAGCGGCGCCAGGCCGGCTGCCGTCCGCTGCTGCCCGTGCAGCTGCATGAACCGCTGCACAGCGGCGCGGGCCAGCTGGCTGGCCTGCTGCAAGCCCATGCCGGCGCCATAGCCGTCGGTGGGCGGCTCCAGCGGCACGTACAGCTGACTGCAGCCGGTGCCGCCGTGGCGCAGGAAGGCGCTGAACTGCCAGGGCTGCACGTAGTTGGGCACCAGCGTGGCTGCAAGGAGAGGAGGGGAGGCGGTGAAACAGAGGTTGCTGTTGGTTGGAGAGGAGAGGATGGGACCGAGTGGAGAAACTGCCTTGCCGCGGTACAGCGCACTCCCTGCCCCTGCTGCTGGCGCCCAGCAATACTGCACACCCTGCCCCTGCCATTGCCGCCCAGCAGCACTGCGCACTCTGCCCAAGAGCCCCTGCATCTCCCCTCATTCCCTGCCCACCTGCCAGGCGGCGCGCCTCGGCACAGATGCAGATCCACAGTGCCCACCACAGCTGCTGCTGCACCTCCTCTGCCTGCCGCTGGGACTCAAACGGCTGGCCGGGCGCGGCGRGCAGGCGGCAGGGCCCGCAGGGGCATGTGGCGGGGTGCTCGTCCCCAACGCGCTGCAGCTCTGCCTGCAACGCCGCCTGGTGCTGCTGCACCTCTGCATCCGCCTTGGCGATGGCCTGGGGCCGAGTGGAGGGTGCGGGGAAGTAGGGTGAGATGGCAGAGGGAGTAATATCACATTGCACGGTGCAGCGGCTGCAACCAGCGCAGCGGCGGGCGCGAAGGGCAGCAGGCACATGCCCTCGGCTGCATCGGCAACTCAGCGCGCCCGCACAGACCACCCCTGTCTGTCGCCTGTGCATGCAGCACCCACCACCTCATCTGCCGGCTCTCCTCCAGGCTGGCCAGCTGCCCGCCAGGCAGGTGCGGCACTGCGGCGGCTGCCCCGCCCGCCCCTGTAGCAGCGACAGGCCGCCGCTGCCGATGCACAGGTTGACGGCTGGCAGCAGCGGGCGCAGGTTGCGCAGCGTGAGCCCGCGGCTCAGCTGCCCCGCNTGCACGTCTTGCAGCGCCAGAGGGCGGATGTGGTCCAGGTGGGACAGCCGCCAGGAGAACAGCCCTGCCGCCGCCGCCAGCGCGGTCAGCACAAGGCAGGCCGCCCGCGGCGACATGCCCAGCACGCAGTGGCACAGCACCGGCAGCAGCACCGCCTCGAGCAGCAGCTGCTCAGCCGGCAGTGTGGCCACCGCTGCCAGCCCGCGGCGCAGGTGGAGGGAGATGCGGCGGGCCACGTCCTGCTCTGCGGTGCGCTGCGGGGCNGCACCACCGGCTGCCTGGGCTGCTGGTGGCTCGGGGGCTGCGGGCGGCGGGTAGGCGGCCATCAGCTGCTGCAGCKCCTGCGGCTCGGTGCCCACGGTGTGCGCCGGCTGGGCTGGCTGCTGGMGCTGCTGCTGGGCTGGCTGCTGCTGCTGGGCTGGCTGCACCTGCTGGGCCGCCAGCAGCGGCGCCGCCAGGGCGCGGGCGTACGGCTGCACCGCCAACAGCGGCGCGTACTCGGTTTGCACGTCCAGCAGCTGGCGCAGCAGGCCGGCGCGGTGGGAGTGCACGAACGCCTTCTCCTCGATGGCGAAGTACTGCAGGGGAGGGAATGGAGGGGTTGGTATAGGGTGGTAATAGGCGAGATGGCAAGAGAGGTGTGCAATGGAGCCTGAATTGCACGATGGCGAACGACTGACTGGACCCACAGCAAAAGTCAGACCAACATGAATCCCAGCACATGCGTCCGCCCAGGCAGTACAGCAGCGCTCTCAGAAACACCGCCGCCATGTGCTATGCCTCACCACAGACTGCCTCCGGCCGGCGGAGTCCACGAAGTTGCACTGCCACGGCTTGGTCACGCTGTGAGGGTTGCGGACGACCGCAAGCCAGTCGCTGCGGCCGTAACCCAGCAGGGCAGCCCCCAGCTCTGCGCCGCAGTCGTCCAGGATGCACTGCCTGAATCGGCATGGCGGCCTGGGAGGCGGGAGGGGCAGGGAGTGGGAGCGGCAAGTGAGGAAAGCGGCGGGAACGGCGGCCGCGGCGGCAGCTAGCAGCGGCGGCACCTGGCCGCTGCAGCACGCCGGCAGGCCAAATGCTGATGCCAACATGCAGACAAGAAGCCGAGGCGCTGGAATTGAGCTGCTCGACCGCCCGGGCCACGGCTGCGCCCACCTGCGCCTCCTCCAAGGCTCTGCTGTGGGCTGGGGAAGGTCAGCAGGCACGGGAAGGGGGAGAGCGGCCGCTGCCCGGCCTGCCCGCCGACAATTCGAGCGCCCCAGTCGGACGGCAAGGCGCTGGATCGGGGGTGCAAGCGTGGCCAGGGGCAAAGCAAGGGGCTCGGCAGGCGGGTCTGGCCGGGAATGCCGCCCCATGCTGCCCCATGCCGCTTGTGGAGGCCCCCGCACACACTGCACATCCAGCGCGCCGTGAACAGCCAGTCCAGCGAGCAGGGTGGGTGCTGGACAATAGGCCCCTTGCTCAAATCATGCCCCTGCCGCCAGCGCATGCAGCTGCCCCCCGGTCTCGTCTCCCTTGCGCCCACCGCCTCTCTAATTGCACCCCACCCGCAGGCGCATACAACACCGACTGCCCCGGCCGCCTGCACGGTGGAGCCATCCTGTTCCCAGGCATGCAAGCAACTTGCCGGGAACAGGATGGCTCCACCGTGCAGGCGGCCGGGGCAGTCGGTGTTGTATGCGCCTGCGGGTGGGGTGCAATTAGAGAGGCGGTGGGGATTTGGCTCAGCTAAGCAGCTCCTGCCTGCTGATGCTGCCTAATTCCCTGCCGCCTCCCTGCTAAACAGCGCACCCTTGCTCAACGCCTAAATGATCTGCAGACCAACTACACCCTGGTGCCCACCTCGGCCTTCCCGTCTGGCCTGGGCGAGAACCCATGCGTCAAGGCCTGAGCTGGCCGGTACCGACATGCTACAAGGGCAGCAGGCATGCATGCTCCGCACCTGCCTGTGCAGCGGGCAGCGCATGGTGTGGATCGGGTTGCTGTGAGAGAGCGAATCCTGTGCGTACGCCTTTTGTACCGTGACCACATTCTCATGCACTTGCCAAATCGCTTCCTTATTTTCAAGGCTGTCTTCCAGGCACGGCACGAGCAGGGACAAGCGCAATGGTGCATTCGCGTACAGGTGCGGCGAGTCCTCCTCCTGCTGCGCATGGCGCGACGTCGCGAGCGGCGGCGGGCGCAGGCGCACAATGTGCATCTGCCACTGCCACTGCCATGCGATTGTGTTCCGCTGCATATTTTCGACAGGGGTGTGAACGCAGTGAGCAACACAGGCGCTGAAACCAATTCAGCCAGAGTGACGCTTGGCGGCAGGCGGGGTGGCTGGCGCCCCCGGGGAAGGGACGGGGAGGACAGGGGACAGTTGAAGGCGCAGATGGAAGAATCGGCGGGCGGGGTCTTGCGGGGCCAGCAGTGGGGCGTCATTCAAGTAGTATTGCAGCTGGGCATGGTGTCGCAGTGGCTCGTCAGTGGAATGCCGGGGCAGGGTTGGCAACTGGGTGATTGAAATACCACCAGTCAGAAATTGAGTGTAATTGCATGAGGCAGTTGGTCGGCAGGAGCTGGGCTTCAGTTGGCGTGGCGTTGCGGCGGTGGGATTGGAAATGGAAAGGTGATGGGAAGTGGGGCGCTCGTTCTGAGATTTAGTGCAATTCCCAGCGCAAGCCGGCTGCCCTGCCCAGCAAGCTGGACGTCTGGGCGGCCCCCAGGAAAGATAGATCTAATCGATAGTGGTTCAATGAACCACGTATCAGCGATTAGACTGATAAGAACAGATACTACACTTGATCTTAGCCAAAAGGCCGAGAAAGGTATGCCTAACCAGGGGCAGCACCGCCACCACTACCCGGCAACAGGCGGCCCCGGGGTGCACCCGGTTATGGGTGAGCCGCGCGTGCGGCGGCGGTTGCCCCGCTGTTCCCAATCCGCTTGCGGCGCCGGGTCAGCACAATTGGAGCGCGCCGCCGAAGCGCTGCACTGTGACGCCCCGCTCGTGAGCCGTGCCGCCTGCTGGAGCGCCGCCGGCCGTGGCGGTGGCTTCCTGACACTAATGTTACATCAGCGATAAATGTACCGCCTTGCAAGCTCGACTCTGCCACCGCCGCCGCCGCCGCCGCCAACCAGCCGCGCAGCGTGCCTCGCAACAACAGCCCTCGCTTCCTGTGTATGTGCCTTGCTGCTGCCTGCTTCGACTACCACTTGCACAGCACATTCGTGCCCCAGCCCCGCCCTGCTGTCACCTGCCGCCGCTGCACTTCAACCACCGTCGACGTCCAGCAGCCCCGCCTCGCGTACTAAAATTTGCTCCGTCAAGCTCTCTGACGCTGACGGGCGTTACAAGCCGTCAACAGCCACAGCACTACCCTAGACGAATAGCTCAGCAAGCAGCCTTGCCCAGCCAGCCTGCACGTGCAACACAGCCACAGCCGCCTCTGCACCCGCGCCGCCTCAGTCGTCCCAGGCTGCGTCCAGCGCTTTCTGCCGCTCCTCCCGCTCCTGCCGCTGCTGCCGCCGGGTGGCCGCCAGTTGCTGCTCCGCATCCTTGTCCCTGCAACTTGACAGAGGGCGGGACGTGAGTATAAAGAAGCAGCAGTTGGACAAAGTAACCATTGATATCAGATAGCCGTGCTACGAGGTGGCCAGCATGCAGCATGCGCAGCGCAAGCCCCAACTAGCGTCAGCAGATGCACCAGCTGTGGCAGCAGCTTGAGCACTTCTGGTTGACTCAACACAGCCGGTGCAGCACTTCCCCTAGCCTGGGCAGCACTCCCCTTCCCCTCGCACCTGAGCCGCATGTTGAGTGCGCCGCCAATCAGGCGCCGCGCCACCGCCGCCGACGTCTTGGGCCGCGGCTTGGGAGGCAGCAGCTCTGCGGCGCGTGACCGAATGTGGATTTGGCTGTGGCTGTGGGTTTGTGGCGGGACACAACCAATGTGCATGCACCCAGATTGCCAAACAGCAAGCAGGTCAAGCAGGCCAAGCAGGAAGCAAGTTGAAATGCGCACACATTCGCCCGCTTGCAAGCTGGCTGCTTCCGCCTGCGCACAGTGGCGTAGCAGGAACAGACATACCACACACAGCGTTGGCAGCGCAGCACGCACAGCAGCGGCAGCGCACCCGACGGTGGCAGCTTGCGTGTGCCGCTGCCCGCATCTGCGTAGCCACGCAGCCGAAACTCGGCGGCTGGCCCGGCTGCATTGGCGGCAGCCAGCAGCTGCTGGGCGGCCCGAGGGTCGAAGCACACCACAGCCGCATGGCAGTCGTCCACCCACCTGCGCGGTGGCAGGGACAGTGTGCAGCTGGAGCAGTTGGGTACATGCCAAGGGCCTGCGCTTCATCTGGGTAACTGCGGCTGCAGCAAGCGCTATGTCAAGCCTGCAGACGGCGACGGCAGGCCCGCAGCACACCCACAACCCGCATGCTGCAACCAGCCAACCTTCCTTCCCACTTTGCTACCCCCTTGCTTCCTCACCGCCACCTTCTGCAATGCGTCACTCACTTGAGCGTGGGTGGCGCCGCATGCCCGCTGCACAGCCGCTCTAGGAAAGCCTCCAAGTGTTGCGTGCGCACAGCTGGCGTCAAGTCGAAAAACTCCAGCACGTGCCCACCGCCAAATGCCAACGTTTCTGCCGCTTCGCCGCCATCTGCAGCAGCAACAGCCGCTGCTGGCGCTGCTGCTGGCCGGCTGCGGGTGGATGGCCGCGGCGGCGCTGCGGCAGCCTCCCAGCTGTCGGCGCCGTTGCCTTTGGCTGCGGGCGCTGGCTGCGGCGGCTGCGGCAGCGGCACGGCATCCTCGTCCCAAGCTGCAAACAAAGAACGGAATGAAGGAACGTTTGCCTCAGCTACTCGAGGAAAAGGGCAAGCCCCAAATCCAGTCTGGCACACATGCTGGGCTGCACAGCTGCAAGCTTGCAAGCGCCGCACCTTCCCAGCTGTCGGCTTCGTCCGCCGCCGCTGCCGCTGCACCGCCGTCCTCGGCTGCCTGCTGCTCGTCCTGCTGCTGCCGCGCCTCCAGCGCTCTGCGGAAAAGCTCCTGTGCTCCCTGAGCGTCGCCCTGCGGCCAGGGCAGCGCGGGCGGGGTGGCTCGGCAAGCGGTCGCGCTGAACAGGCTGTGGCATGAACTCCTGCCGCTTGCACCGATCGCGCCTCATCCAGCTTGAGCTGAGCAAGGTCAGCCAGCACCGCGGCGTCGTCGCTGGCGGAGCCCATATTTGCACGTGTGCAGAGAGGAGGGCGCTGCTGCCGGCGACGTGTTATATTGTATCAACACGCCTCAGCGACGCCATGCAGTGCGTCAGATGGCCAGCAGGACCGTGCTGGGCGGCGGCGGCGCCGGCACCGCCTGCTTGGGTGATGCTCCGCAGGATGTGGGTTGCCCGCTTCATTGCAGCTTGCTTCACAACCACCTGACCAAACTGAAATGGTAGACGCTTACCTAGATTGACCATCCTGACCTGATCTTGGCTGGCTGCACGCTGCGAAGAGGCGCAGAACCTGCCCCTGAGCTCAGGAAAAATGCAGTTTGCCAAGTTCCTCGTGCTCGGCCTTGCACTCTACCCTGGACAGCGTGTGAGATCATCATCTGGCTTGCACGGCTTTTCAGGATGCACGGCTCAGCAGCAGCAATGTGCCACAGTCACCGCACGTACAGTAGTGGGCCCTACCGGGCAGAACCGCGACAAGGTGCAACCGGCTGCCCGCCACCGCTCATGCTGCATCCGCTGGCATCAGCCAAGGCGCGCCCGCTGCTCCCGCAGTGAGGTCTGGATGCAGTCAGCAGCCTCCACCCAGTCGCCTGCTGCGACGGCCGCCTGCGAACGAAACGCCGGAATGGGACTTGCGGGTTACTTTGCTGGATGTACTCAGGTGCGGCACACAAGCCGCATGCAGCATGGTGCAGCAACCGCTGGAAGCTACCAGGCAGAGACAGAGCAGTGCACCAGCCGGGCTGATCACCCGGAACCGTTCATGTTCAGGACAAACCAAGGCAGCCCAAGACAGTCCGGTGGTTGGTTACCTGCACAGCACGCAGGTCCAGCAACCGCTCGTCGGGCGGCAGCTTCCGCCGGAAAGCAAAGCGGTACCTGCGGGCAGCAGTGTGCGCACGGCGACATAGGCGGCATCAGCAACAGCCTGCAACAGAGGTGGCAGAGCCAGCCCACATACATTCCATTGCTCTGTGATTGGGGTGGCAGCCCTGCCGACAGCGTGGCAGGATGGCAACTAACACAGCAACCAGGTGGTGGGCACAATCGTTGCTTTAAGGAGCAGCCCTGCTCAGGCAAGCATGCCCAACCAAACACCGCTGCCGACAGCAGGCTTGGCCTGCAAAACAAGCAATTGCAGGCGGCCAGCGCACCTATGCATGTCTCCCTCCGTCAGCTGCCCTGCTGCCACACACTGCTGCAGCAGCGTCTGCAGTTCATTTTCTTGCTGCCCCAACTCAGCTTGATGCCGCTGCTGCCCCTCAGCTTGCTGCTGCTGCTGCTGCCCCTCAGACGGTTGCTGCCGCCGCTTCTCCCGCCCCCNAGCTTGCTGCTGTCCATCAGCTTGCTGCGGCTGCTCCCAACCCTCAACCATTTGCTGCTGCTGCTTCTGCTGCTGCTGCTGCTGCTGCCGCTCTCGCCCCTNAACTTGCTGCTGCTGGGGCTCTCGCCCCTCAGCTTGTTGCTGCTGGGGCTGCCGTTCTTGCTGCTCAGCTTGCTGCTGCTGCCTCCCCTCAGCTCGCTGCTGCTGCCCCTCGCCCTGCTGCTGCAGCAGCAACTGCTGGGATTGCGTCTGGGCCTGCTGCAGCTGTGCAGCCTCTGTTGCTCCAACTGGTTGCTGTCTGGCTGCAGTGACTGTGTTGCTGACCAGGCAGCCATCAGCACCTGCCTCGTGCTGCAACAGCGCCTGGGCGGCTGCAGGCTGAGCTGCAGCTGCAGCGGCGGGCAGCGATTGGCGGGTTTGATGCTGCAGCGCATGCTGCGCCGCCGAGTGCGGCTGCTGCTGCTGCGCATGCTTCTCTGTCTGGCCGGCCCTCTGCCGGACAGAGGGTGGCTCAGCACCGCTCTGCGGTGCCACTCGCTTGGCAGCCGCCCGCTGCTGCTGCTGCTGCTGGCAGGGGGTGCAGAGGGCTGGCGCTGGGGCATAGGGGAGTGGCACGTTTTCATGAGGAGATCGCTGCCATGGCTGCGTACTGCATACTACATACAGGCGTCCACTGGTGGCTGCACGCTTGCCTGGGGTTGATGCCCAGCTGCAGCAGGTGCTCCAGCAGGGTGAGGGCATTGAAAGTGACCCGGCAGTCTGCTGCTGCAACTGAATGCGCCAGGACATGCAGCAGACTGTTCCCCTCCTTGTCCTGCATTGGCATGGCCAAACCCTGCAATGAGGAATCGGCATGTGAGCCAGCCAAGCCCGGTAAACCTCGGCCCTGTGCACCCTTGCCTGATCTGTCACTGCAAGCCCCAGTTGTGCAGCATGTCTTTGAAGGATGAAGAAATGCACTGGGTCGGAGAGCGGCGCGCTGGCGGCCCAATGGAACAGTAAGTGCCTGCCACGGCTGTCAACCGCCGCTGCATTGATTCGAGGGTGCTGCAAGAGCACCTCCAGCAGCTGGTACCGCCTCTGAGGCGCCCGCCGGTTTTTCACTGGATCCTCTTCTGCCTGCAATGCCAGGCACAGACACGACGTCACAGAGTTGGGCCATCGGCACACATGTGCCGGAGCACCTCAGCAGTACGCCCGCTGAGACTCCTGTGCCGAGGTGCACAACCCCCGGCAGTGCCCCCTCGCACCCCGGCAATCGCCACTTGCAACAGGTTGCCTGGCACACGCGTGCGCCCGTCAGCAAGTAGCAGCTCTACTAGCTCCCAGTGGGCGTGCTTGGCTGCCAACTCTAGCGCGGAGCGCCCCTGAGGGTCCAGCCGGCTGCAGCAGTACACCGGCGGGGGATGCAGCCGCTCAGCGGCCCCTTCAGGCACAGCATGCTCAGCGGCAGGGCACTGCAGCGGCACAGCAGTCCTGCTAGCAGCATTCCAGCAGCCACAACCACGCGGCAGCCGCAATGCCAGCCAGCGCTGCTCGTTGCTCACTTGACGCCTGCCCCAGCCTCCACAAGCAGCCGGCCGAAAGGCGAGCAGCAAGCCGCAGCTACGTGCAGCGGCGCCCAGGCTCGGTCGCCAGCCGCGGCATCAAGCGGAACGCCTGCCGCCAGGGCGCGGTGCAGCAGGCGGCCCGCCAACTCCACCAGTTCCGGCCTGGCATTGTTGCTCAGCCGCTCCGCCAGCACGTGCAGGATGGTCTGCCCGTCAGGAGTTGTGGCGGCCAGATCGGCGCCAGGCGTGCCAGCCACCGCTTCAAGCACCGCCACGCGCTCGAGCCGGCGGGCGGTGCTCTCCCCAAAGCGCTGCAGCAGGGCGATTGCGGTGGAGCTTCGTTAGTGGTGGTTTTGCAGGTGGCAATCTGCTCCTCAAATCAGTGCAAGCGGCCGCTTGCCTGCCGGCACGCCTGCTCGACAGCCAGCAGCAGCGGCGTCACACTGCCAGGTGCCTCCTCCTCAGCTGCAGGAACATGCCGGTTGATCAGGGAGGGCTGGGCAGCCACCAGCTGCTGCACGGCCACCAGCTCGCCCGCCGCAATCGCCCTGGCGAGCAGGACGCTGGGCTGCTCCATGGTTTTCTTGCACGTTTCAGGCGTTCAAACAGCTAGGCAATTGGCGTGGCGCCGTCGGGAGCACCAGTGCGCAGCGCGCGTGACAGGCGGGCTGGCGCCTGGCTGCCGTGCACAAGTGTGCAGGCTGTGACGCCGCTGGATCAGATGCATGCAGATGCAATGCTGCCAGATTCTTACGTGTGTGCATGCAGGGCAGTTTAGCAGTGCTGAGCGCCCAGTTCAGTTTAGCATGGCGGGTCAGCATGCGGGCATCAGACGGCGCACGATGACATGAGCTGGGCGCTCTTACTTGCGTGCTGCGTGCACCCTGCTACGGCGTGCTGCGACTTGCTCACTCAAGCCCTGCGTTTCAAGCATGGGGCTGTTTGTTGCCTCTGTAGACTCAAACCTGCGGTTTCATGCCTTGCATGTACACATGTGCTCATGCATTGTATATGCGCACGTGGCTTGGGTATGTTGGGTGTTGTTACGAACAGCGAGTGAAGCAAACATTCGTTGGCGGGGTGCATTGCCAGGCATGCAGCTGTGCAGAAGGTGAGGTAGAGAGGGGCAAGTTCCTGGAGATCAGCTCGACTCGGAGGGGCGTGCACTAAACCACAGGGCAATGCATGCACAAAACATGCCGACGGCACCAGCGGCGCGTACACCGGAGGACCCAATCATGACCAGTCCCGCGTTGACGACGAGGCACACGAGGTTGAACATCACGCTGAGCACCTTGGACGGCATTCTGTCCAGGCTCTGCTGCATCCGATTCAAGTCGGCGCTCATGGTGCCCAGCCTGTCCTCCCTCCTCGTGGCCGACTCCTTCAAAAACTCCACGTCTGTCCTCAGCGCGGCTATGTCGATCTGCAGGGCAGGAGCGGGTGCATGGGTACGTGAGTGAGCAGCTGGAAAGCGGGCAGGCGCCAACACGCTAACTGCCCTTGGTTCTGTCGTAATGAAGGCATACAGGCATGCAGGCAACCAACCAGTCACCTGCATCTGGTCCAGAGGAGAGGGAGGGGCGGCTCCCTCACCGCTGCCTGCCGGTATCAGCGGCGCGCCGCCGCCACTGCCAGCAGAGGTAGCAGTGGAGCGCCGGCAGGCGCCGCCAAACCTGCTGGGCGCCGGTCGAGCGGGGTTGGTGCTGCTCAGCCGGGCAGCGCGCCCTCCCAGACCTGCACGCACCAGAGGGGCGAGCCGCGTCAGAACGCGAGGCGCAGCGGGCGCCGCAAGCGAAGTGCGCATTGCTGCAGGCTCAGTATGCGAACGATGCAGATGTACAGCGAAAAGCTGGAGAACAAGCACGGTGCGCATCAGTGCCTCACGCTGCGCGCCGCTGGAGAAAGCAAGCGACATCCTATTGTGCTTGGCAGCAATCTATAATGTGGCCGAGCAAGCCAGGAACGCGGCAAAACGAACGAGAGCGGAGGAGACACTCGCCGCCGCGGTCCACAGCGCAGCGGCGGCCTGCATCACTCATCCGTCCCCCAGGACACCGCATGCGTGGCACCAGTTTTCAAACGTGCCAGGGTGACTCTAGAGGGCCCTCTCTTGCAACAGAGCAAAGTTACGTCGACAGCGGTGGCGCCTGGGGGAGCCCGCTCCGTGTTAATGCAACCAGACTGCCTTGATGGAACTCTGTGCCAGCCTGCTCTCCCTGCTCACTCCTAAACTTCAGGGGTTTGTTACAGGGGCGCGGCAGCGCGCACGGCTGGCCAACTGGCATGCATGCTGCGCTGCGCTGCGCTGCGCTCCGCAGCGGGCGGGCCTGGGGATCGCCTGCCCCCCGCCGCGTC
>JADXDR010000138.1:246252-264246 GCA_025026875.1 Chlorella ohadii
CAGGCGGCTGCCAGTCGCGGCTGCGCGCAGGGCGCTTACGCGTCCTTCTCGGCAGCAGCAGCCTCGGCGGCGCGCTTGGCGCGGACGCCCACCATGCGGGCGTTCATCCGCTCCACACGCAGCTTGCCGTACGCGCTCTCCTGCGGGGGAGCAGAGCAGCAAGCAGGGCAGCAGGTGAGAAGCAGTGTTAGGGACTCACAGTGACGGCACAGCGCAAAACCAGTTCATGGTAGCAGCATGTCAGGGAAGCAGGCAGCAAGGGCTGCCTGCACACAGTGGGCGGCAGAGAAGGGCAGCTCTGCGCAGGCCGCTGCACAGCTCTCGCCGCCTTGTGCCGCAGCGACCGCTACCTTTTCCAGCACTTCACTGCACAACAACACACGCGCACCTTCATCTCCGCAGTGATCGCCACCTTCTCCAGCGCCGCCGCCGGCTTGGCGCCAGGCAGCAGCTTGCCCTTGAGCTGCTGCACGGTCGCCAGCTCCTGCAAACGGACGAGGAACGGTGGAGGCAGCGGAAGGGTGAGGGCGCGGCACAAGGCAGCGGCAAAGGCAGTGCTCATGGGCTGCAGACCAGGGTGCTTCCTGCAGCAGGAAAGCAGTGCTTCATTGCTTGCACTCCGCAAACAGGACACATCCTGCTGCATGTGCAATCTGGCTCCCAACGCCCTGCAAAGCTGCGAGCTCCTCTGCTCACCTCGGCCGAGGCGTCGCCCGCCTTGGGCTTGCCGGCGCGGCGGGGGAACACCACCAGGTTGGCCTTGTAGGCCTTGAGCCGGTTGGCGTTCTCCTGCACAACGGTGGGCACGTGGCAGGGCGGCAACGCAGT
The DNA here is from genome assembly GCA_025026875.1 of Chlorella ohadii. Classification (NCBI taxonomy): domain Eukaryota; kingdom Viridiplantae; phylum Chlorophyta; class Trebouxiophyceae; order Chlorellales; family Chlorellaceae; genus Chlorella; species Chlorella ohadii. The sequence continues at coordinate 247,081 of JADXDR010000138.1, forward strand.
GAAGTCAGCCAGCTACAGCGCGACTGGCGGCAATTCGCAGAGCGTATCAGCCCCCTGCCTTGCGTGGCTGCTCTGCTACGGATTAGCCGCTCCTAGCATGCAAGGCATGCCTCTACACATTTTGCACCCGCAACACTGTTGGTCGACGGCAGCCCCGCCCCGCCCACCTGCAGGCTCTCCAGGCTGCGGTTGCGGCGGCGGTGGTCCACGGCAATGCCGATGGAGCGCGCCAGCTTGGAGGGGATGCCCGCCTCCTGCGCAGTTGACAAGGGAGATGAAGAAGCATGTCAGTACAGAGATCTGCAACTGGGCAGAGGAGAGCGCGGCAGCTTGGAAAGGAATGCCCGCCTCTTGCGGATGCAGAGGAGCCGTGCAAGGAGAGTGGGACAGTCGTGAAAAGGTGCGTCCCCGCCCACTGGTGTGGCGCAACATGTGCATGCTGGCCGGCCGTTGCCCAGCTGAGCTCCCTGCCTGCCCTCACTGCAGCTCCCGCCNATGGCCCGTGCCTCCCCTGCTGCCCTGGCTGCCTTCGGGGCCCGCAGGCAACCAGAGCTGCCAGGCTCCAGCCGACCAATTCATGGCAGCTGAGCCTGGCTGCTCTGCCAAATAAGCTCCAACTGTGCTTGCCAACACTCGCTGCAGCACTCCAACTGCTGCGGCTGCTGCTGCCGTCATCCTGCTGCATGTGCCGCAGGTGTGCTGCCCCAGCTCCGCTGCTCCACGCATCCAGCTGCCGTGCTGTTTGGGGTGGCCGCACTGAGAAGCGCTCCGCTGGCCGCACTGCCGCACCGGCTGGCAGCCGCCTTGCATGACTGTGCAGACGACACGTAACATGGCAGCACACCGCGCGCCCTTGGAAGCAGCAGCCCAACCAAAACACCAGCCCAAACAGCAGCACGAGGAAATATTTTCCATAAGGCTGCCGCCCGCACCTTGAGCTCCTCCAGGGTGAAGCCGCGGCCAGCCCGCTTCTTCATGTTGTACTTGACGGTCTGCAACGGCGATGCGCACATTGCAGTTTGTTCAGCAGGCAGCCTAGGTATATGCTTGCTGCGCTGAGGGCAGGCTGATGAAAGCCAGCAGGCAAGCATGCTGCCCAACTTGCAGGCACAGCCCAAGCAGGGCATGCCAGGCGCCTGCAACCGCAAGCAAGCATGCATCGGCAGGAGGGCAGTAACAGCCAGGCAAGCAGCAGCGCACCTGGCCGTGCACCACGGGGCGCAGCAGGCCGGCCACGGGGCGGGGCGCCACGGCCTCGGCCTTAGCCTTGCGCGCTGCAACAAGCGGGGCGGAGCAGAGACGACAGCAATCGGCAGCAGGTGCAGCAGTGGCAGCGGCAGCCCCACGATTCCCCGGCTACTATCTGCACAAGGCGGCGGCATCCAGCAATGGCCGAGCCGGGCTGCCCATTCACGCATGCCGCCCGTGTGCGCCGCCGCCGCCTGCCGTGCTGCCATTCGCGATGCGCTGCTCCAGTGATGCTCTGCCCTTGCTGGCAGCAGCTGCTCTGCCTCCCAGCTGCTCCATGGCAGCCCGCCATGCTGCCTCCATGCTGCCCCTGCACCCTCCCTGCTCGCTCCTCCATCAGCATGAGCTCTCACCGGCGCGGCGGCGCTCCTTGCGGGCCGGCTGGTTGAACCATGTGACCACCTTGTCCTGCCACTTCTTCCGGTACTTCCGGATGCTGGCGATCTGGTTGTTCGGCATGTTGACCCCCTTGCCCTGCGGCAGCCGGAGAAGCAGAGGGGCGGGGCGCAGCGGTCGGCGGCAGCAGCAGGGCGGCGGCGGGGCAGGGCGGCGGCTGGGCAAGCGCGGCGCCCTCTCAGCTCCAATTCTACGTGTGCTGCTGCCCGGGGTGCGCGGCCTGGSCSCSSCCAAGCGCGCCGGCCGCCACAGGGAGGCAGCATCGGGCTGCATGGTCGCCTGCGCCGCGCTGCTGGCGCCCTGCACGGTCCAGCATCGGCTGCCGGGCTGCCTGGGCACCCCAGCCGCCGGGCCGGGGCGCCGCTGCCTGCGTGCACTTGCAGGCCCGAGCACGAGCGGCGGCCCCCTGACCGCACCTTACGACGCCAAGGGCTGCCCTTGTAAGAGGCCGGTGCAGGGCAGGCCCCCGGGGCTTCACAGCCCGCCGCATGCTGGGGGTGCTGGGCGACCCAGGCATGGTGGGCCGTGGCGCTCTCATTGCGGCCGCTGCAGGCGCCCCAGCACTCGTGCTACTGCCTGCAAGCGCTGGGCACCTCGCCTGCACGCGCCGGCGCCACTGCAGGCTCCGCCGCTCCCAGCCCCCGCCCACCTGCCTGCCAACCCGGGAGAGCCTGCTCGTGCAGCTGCCATGCTTAACTCGACGAGCCACAGGACAAGGTCTGCTCAAGGGTTGCCGTGCAGCGCATACTGCACCACTCCTGGCTTTGCCGCCATGCCAGTCAGGCCTGGCGGTGCGGCGATGATGGCTCTTCCCATCTCCATCTGCATGGTGCATGCTTGGCCTGCTGGAGGCACGCAGCAGACCATGCTCTGCGCCGATGTGACGCCTGTGCAGTTCGTAGTGATAACTTCACCTTCTCTGTGCATTTTCTCTTTGTTTTTGGGGCCAGCTGACCTTACTGGGTGTAGCCAGCTGATGCAGCTTTCAGAGCTGTGTGTGATCTGTGGGTCCACGTGAAGTCAGTAGAAATCAGCCAGGGCACCTGGATGAGACAACCACCGCTGCAGCAATACATTTCAAGTGAGATCTCGACGAGCACAGCACCGGCGGAAGGTGATGGCCGCGGGGTTTTCCTCTAGCGCTGTGCATTTCCGTTCTGCTCTGCTGTTTGTGAGGTGCAGGAGGTGCCACCATGTATCTCAAGCAATGCTTAGTGCAAGGGGCAGAACGGTGTTGGTAGGTGCACCCCCAACCTGGCTGGACCTCCCCCGGCAGCAGCAGCGGGCAGCGTTGTCGGGGGCGTCGGGGGCTGCCGACCGCCTGCACCGCTGCCCGTATTCCAGCAGCGGCATTCACTCTACCGGCACATCACGACGCTGCCACGACACTCGAAAAGCCCCCTGAGGAGCACCCGCCCCCCGCCCCGGCTCCCCAGGCCGCCCAGCTCGCTTGCAAGGTGTCGCCCAGCTGCATCGTCACTTACATGTTGCGCGATCGCTCACCAGCGCGGTGAGGGAGCACTCGCCAGGTGACTAGCGATGAGTATGAGCGCCGGGGCTGGAGCTGCCAGGCTGGAGCGGCGGGACTCAGAGGCAGACGGCGGGGCGCCGCCCGCACAGCCCGACAGCACGCCCGCGGTTCCAGAGGCCGCCGACGCCACCGCCGCCTCCGTCGCCGCCTCCCGAGTCGGCAAGTCCCCTGCTGCCGCCGCTGCTGTTTCCTGCTGCCTGCGTGCTGCGCGCCTGCTAGCTCACTGGGGTCTGTGACGGCATGGAAGCAAAGCTGGGGTTCAGCAGCGGTCCTGGCCACTGCCTTGGTGGTGCCTGGTTTGTTGCCATTGCCACCTTTTGACTACAGGAAGTGCGCTTGCTGGTGACGCCCACCCCAAGACATCTGCCTGCCCGCCCGCCCGCCCGTTGCCTGCAGGCCGCCTGCTGCTGCAGCGCCTGCGCAAGAGCCAGAGCACGACGGTGCTGTATGGCGAGCCGGAGGGGGCATTAGAGCAGCTGTCGCTGCAGGATGGGGGAGCAGGCATGTTTCCGCAGCTCGACAGCGGCTCACAGGTGCGTGCTGTGAATGCTGTTCTGTGCCTGCGGCTGACTGTTCGTGCGGCTTCTGCATTGTTGCAAGGCGCTGTGGGTGCTGCACAGCAGGTGCTGATGACGCATGCCAATGTGTGGGAGGCTGGGTTGGATGTGGTGCACGGCTTTGTTGTTGCAAGCCTGTAAAGGGAGTCTGCTCTGCAGCCGACGGCCGCCTTGTTTCTTGCCATGCTGCTCGATCGAGGAGGCAGGCAGCAGAGTCACTCTGCTCCGAGCCGGTGCTTCTGCAGTGCCGTGTAGCCTTGGAACGCTCTTGCTGTTCTACGCTTCGCTTGGTGTTGAGGGAATCTCCTTGCACCTTGCCTGTCTGGCTGCTCAACCTCCTGCACCCTACCTCCCACTCAATCAATTGCCACAGCAGCTCATACAGTAGTGACAGTGCATGTGGCCTCTGCCTTCCCATTGTGCTGCTCACCCAGCTGCCCTCCTCCTGCCCATCCTTATTTTGCTTTGCAGCGGCTCATCGTGGTGGCCAACCGGCTGCCGGTATCCGCATACAAGGACCGCAGCGGGCGCTGGCAGCTGCAGGCGAGCGGGGGGCAGGGTCCAGGGGAGCAGCGGGCCGTGCCATGCTGTGCTGAGGTGCCGCTGAGGCCCCTGGCATCGCATGCTGCGGCCCAGTGTGTGCAGCTGATGCAATAGCTTGGTGCACAGCAGCATTACGGAGAGTGCAGCCATGCAGGCAGCCCGGCTTGTCCTGCCTCAAGAGCTGAGTCTGCCTTTGCTGCAGGTCAGCGCGGGCGGCCTGGTCAGCGCACTGATGGGCGTGGGCAACTTCCAGACCAAGTGGATTGGCTGGCCAGGTGCGCTGGGNTCANTNGGAATGGGTTTTGTCNTTGCCATCTGCACCGTTNGCAGCAACNTTCCAGACCAAGTGGATTAGCTGGCCAGGTGGGGACCAGCAGTGGGTTGGGGGGNCACNTGCTTTTTTTGGCCAGTGTGTCTTCGCCATGCTTTCCAGACCAAGAGGGATTGGCTGGCCAGGTGGGACTAGCAGTAGGCGGGGTGTGCTGTGCCTTCGTGGCAACCTCTAAACCAAGCAGCGGGCTGGCCATAGTGCTTGCAACGTGTGACGCAAGTGTTGTGCTTGGGACATGCTGCAGGAGTGCTGTTGTTACACTGCAACTTCCATTGCAACTGATTGTTGCACTGCGACGTTCACTGCGACTGAAAGTTGCACTGCGACTGAAAGTTCTACTGCGACTGATTGTTGCACTGCAATTTTCACTGCGACTGATTGTTGAAGTGCAATCTCCACTGCGAATGTTGCACTGCAACTTTCACTGCGACTGAATGTTGCACTGCATCTTTCGCACCTGCTCAATGTGCTGATGTGAACTGCCCACGCTGCCCTTCTTGCAGGCGTTTACATTAGGCTGGGCCCGAGCGAAATGTGGCGCACTTCATCCTGAAACTGCAAGCCTGGCTGAGCACTTTCTCAACTGCCTTGGTTTGTGCAGGCGTGTACATTGAGGCTGGGCCGGAGCGCGATGAGCTCACTGCAGCACTGCATTCCGAGGGCTACTCGCCGGTGGGTGGATTTGTCTTTATTTTAATGAAGCATGGATCCTATCTGGTGTTGTTGAGCTCACCGCGGCGCTGCACTCGGAGGGCTACTTGCCGGTGAGCTGCTCGTGTTACTGGATGGTGTGGGTGTAGCATCCAGATTTATTATATGTTGCAGCGGCGTTTTNACTGTGAAATCCATCTCTTTGTGCAGGTGTACCTGGACCAGAAGACGTGCGACCTTCACTACAACGGCTTCTGCAACTCGGTGCTGTGGCAGCTCTTCCACTACGTCCCCCTCAACATAGGTGGGCTGAGGCAGCCTGGCTTTGGGATGAGGACTGATTGTGGTGGGCGGGGTCAGGCAGATATGCAGCGAGGGACCAGCATTCTTCAAAAGTCGGAGACACGCATGCTGCAGTTCCAGTGGGGCGCACAGCTTCCCACCTTGCGTGGTCACCGATTTCATTCACCCCCTGTGCTCCCACCCCTCACGCAGACTCCAAGCTGTCGGAGACGCGCATGCTGCAGTTCCAGTGGGGCGCGCACCAGCTGGCCAACAAGATCTTTGCAGACGTGGTGCTGCAGCACTACCAGGACGGAGACATCGTGTGGGTGCAGGTGAGGCTTGATCTGTCCCATTTGTAGTATGTTTGCATTGTGCTGCCCTTACCAGCGAGCGCTGCAGCACTACCAGGACGGCGACATCGTGTGGGTGCAGGTGAGGCTCCGGTGTGTGCCTAACTGTTGCCAACATCAGCCCACAGATTTGCGGCATCCTGGTCGCCCTGTCCTGCCTGATGTAGTTGTATGCAACTTTGTGTGCAGTCCCTCTGCATCTGCTGAACTCTCTCCCCGCTTTTGGCCTGCCTTACTGACTCCAAGTTCGTTCCTCACCTTGCCTTTCAACAGGACTACCACCTCATGCTGCTGCCGGCCATCCTGAAGGAGCACAAGCCGCGCATGAAGGTGGGGTGCCAACTGCTTCACTGGTTTTGTGTCCTAGTAGAGCTTGCAAGCACACCGTTTGGGTGCGACTGCCTTCCAATTTCTTGCCGTGCAACCTCACCTCCGTGAACACCAACTCTTGCCTCTCAACCGCAGGTCGGCTTCTTCCTGCACACCCCCTTCCCCTCCTCCGAGATCTACCGCACCCTGCCCGTGCGGGAGGAGCTGCTGCGCTCCGGTGGGCTGAGTCGGGCAGCTTTGGTTTCCACGTCACGCTGCGCTCGCTTGGGATCAGTGCATAGCTGCAAATACACACGGACTGTGCATCGCCGATGGCACGCATGGCGCTCATCTGTGCAGTGATCAAGGCCTGATTGGGGGGCCACACCCACGCCCTGCACGAACACCTGCACTGAGTAGCATCCTCAGACGAAGCCAACACTTTCCGCCTTGCATCCATCATTCGTGCAGTTTTGAAGGCAGACCTGATTGGGTTCCACACCTACGACTACGCGCGCCACTTTGTGTCCGCCTGCACCCGCATCCTGGGGCTGGAGGGCACGCCCTCAGGTGCGTTTCCCGATTGCAACTCCGCAGGTTGCATGGGCGATGCAGCTGTTAGCATCCATGCACACTTAGGATCTGGTGGGCACACCCTCGGTGCCTCCTCCTGTGAGGAGTGAGCTAGAATTGTGAGCATTTCATGGTACCTTGCTGCGCTCACCATGCAGGGGTGGAGGACAATGGCAGCCTGACACGCGTGGCGGCCTTCCCCATCGGCATCGACCCAGACCGCTTCACCGAGGCGCTGGAGATGCCGGAAGTGAAGGCCAACATCGCGCAGCTGCTCAACCGGTGGGTGGCTGGAGGGGCAGCTGGTGTGGCTTGGTTTGTGTTGCTTTGATCGATGGAACTTTGCAATGCATTTAGAATGCCGGAAGTGAAGGCCAACATCGCGCAGCTGCTCAAATGGTGAGAACAGTGGGGATGTTGGCTTGTGCGCAGCCACTGGTGCACCGCACACGCCAGCAGACTACACGGAGGGTATGGGCGCCGTGCCGCATGCGTTTTGCCGTCGCATCAGCACTTCGACTAATCCACCATTCGCTGCGCAGGTATGCGGGGCGCAAGGTCATGCTTGGAGTGGACCGGCTGGACATGATCAAGGGCATCCCGCAGGTATGAACTTCTGCAAAAGCTGGGCAGTTCAAGACTGCTCAAGAGACGTGTTTGTGCTGCCGGGTACCATCCCTCCCTCCTCCTAGCAAGTGTGTGTGTGTTTGTAGTGCGTGCAGCCTGCTGCTCACATTCGTGGCTCCATTTGTTCAGGGTTTCGTGCCGCCTCACTTTTCCTGCCGCAGAAGCTGCTGGCGTTTGAGAAGTTCCTAGAAGAGCACCCGGAATGGCGGGACAAGGTGGGCTTGATGTATGATATGGTTCCTTTGTCCAGATGTGCTCTGTACTGCCTGGCTGGGAGAAACGCTTGATTGCACCAGCACTCCAGCTGCTACCTCAGCCGTGTGGCAGGTGCTGCTGGTCCAGATTGCAGCGCACTGTGCAGCAGGCACACCCACCTTATCCCATTGTAACCCGGCCCCCCGCTTCCCTTCTGCCCATGCTCCTGCAGGTGCTGCTGGTCCAGATTGCGGTGCCCAGCCGCACTGATGTGCCGGAATACCAGCGGCTGCGCAGGTGCGCGGTTCCATCTGTATTTGCAAGGGAGCCTTCTGTTGGGGTTTGCTGTCTGGAGGAGGATTTCTGAGCCGGGTGTTGCGATTAGGTGTGTAGCGAGCTGCACTGCAGGACGGTCCGCACTGCCCCTCCCCTCTGCTGTGCCCTACCATTCTGAACACAAGGGCGCTCACTCCTCTTGCTCTTCCGCCCAAACCCTCCCCAACCGAGCAGCATGGTGCACGAGGTGGTGGGGCGCATCAACGGCCAGTACGGCACCCTCACCCACGTGCCCATCTACCACCTTGACCGGTGAGCTCATATATTTTCTTTTTCCATGTCTGTCGGATTTTTTGGTTTTTGAAACAATGGATGCCCTGGCGCACGTGCCCATCTACCACCTGGACTGGTGAGCTGCTGCTTTGTAATTGCTTGGTGGTAAGGGAAGTAGTAGGCTTTCCCCTCCCAAGGTGCCCATCTATCACCTGGACCGGTGAGCTGCTGCTTTCCATTGCGTAATGGCCTTGCTTTATTGACTTCCTTTGTCGCGCTGTGCCTATAATTGGCTGCCCCACTGCAACTCTCGTGTCTGCCCTGGCAGGCAGCTGAGCTTCAACGAGCTGGTGGCGCCAACTGATCTTTTTTTCTCATGAAGCAGGCCCCCAAACCTTAATGCCGCTGGCTGAATGTCTTCCCTCCCTTCTCTCGTGCAGGCAGCTGAGCTTCAACGAGCTGGTGGCGCTCTATGCCATCACCGATGTGGCGCTCGTCACCTCGCTGCGCGACGGCATGAACCTGGGTGGGTAAAGTTTGCCATGTGGGCTGGAGCCTGCGCGCCACCATCCAACCTTGCCTAACAGTGGGCCTGGCTGCCCATTGTATGGGGAGTGCGTGGTCTGCTTCGCATTGCTCATCACTTTTCCCAGTCAGCCCTGTTAATTTCCACCTGCTTTTAACCTGCAGTGTCGTACGAGTACGTGGCCTGCCAGCGCGACAACGCCGGCGTGCTCATACTCTCCGAGTTTGCGGGCGCGGCGCAGTCGCTGGGTGAGCTTGCTTTAGAGCTGTTTCCAAACCCGCTATGTGCACCCGTGTCTATGTGCCCCCGTGTCTGAGTTTGCGGGCGCGGCGCAGTCGCTCGATGAATGTTGGCTGCCAACGCTGCCTGGAGGGCCACTTGTATGTGCACAATGCAGCTGTCTGTTTTCGCTGCGTACACTGCAACTGGTTGGTTCTTCGCGCGCCTGGTCCGCAGGCGCGGGCGCCATCCTGGTCAACCCCTGGAACATCAACGACTTGAGCCAGGCCATCGAATACGCGCTGATGATGAGCGACCACGGTGAGGCTTGTTATAAAGCGTTGCGCCCGCATAATGATGTCGGATGGTCACCTCTGTATGAGAGGCATGTGCACGCCGAGACGCAAGCAGGCGTGCGCAATGGTGCCTGTTGCACATGCGGGAGCCCATGCAAGTGTGGGTTGCGCGGCCGCTCCCCCTGTGTGTGCAGAGCGGCGGMAGCGGCANCGGCAGNACTNCATGCACGTANCGATTCACACGGCGCAGGTGCGCTGCGCTGTGCCATGTGGTGTTGTCTGCTATGATGTAATGTGCTGTGCTGCGCTGTGCTTTGTTATGCTGTGCATGCGTTCGAGCAGTGTTGATGGTCAGATGGCATTGCTAGCACATCACCCTTTTTTCCGCTTTTTTCTTCCTGCACTCCGCACCTGGGCCGACACCTTCATCAGCGAGCTGAACTTGCACTCTTGTGCTGTGTGTTTAATTTCGCTTTTCGATTTGTTTCCCCACCGATCAGACCTGGGCCGACACCTTCATCAGCGAGCTGAACGACACGCACGTGGAGGCGGAGCTGCGCACCAAAAACATCCCGCCCGCGGTGAGCTTTCATGGGTTGCAGGTGTCGCCGAGTGGCGGTGTTGCTGGTGTGGCAGCCCTTCCTCCAATCTCTTCACGTCCACCATAACTCTATGTCCTCCACAACTCCACACCTCACAAACTTTACTCATGCCCCACGACTTCGCACCCCACAACTTTACACCCGCACCCCTTCACCCCTTTACAGCTGGACCTGGAGGCCGCAGTTGGCTGCTACAAGCGCTCCCGCCGGCTCCTGCAGGCTTTCCACTGCCACCCATCTGACCTTGCCTCACATCTTGCACCCCAAACTCCTTATTTCAGCTCGACCTGGAGGCGGTGATTGGCTGCTACAAGCGCTCCCGCCGGCGCCTGCTGGTTCTGGGCTACAACGCCACGCTGACCACCGCTGTGGAGGCGCCGCGCCAGCCCAAGAAGCACTTTGACCAGATACAGGTGGGTGTTTGATGCGGCCCGTTGATTAACCTGTTGAGGGATGGGATAGTGAGGGGCAGGCCAAGCAGCAATTTGACCAGATACAGGCAAGCCTGGCGGATGGGTTTCCTTGTTTGGGGGCATGGGGCACTGCGCCACTTTAAAGCCTGTGCATACCTAGCCAACCTGCGCACTCCCTTCTTCCCGCCCTCCACCCCGCACTCTCGACAGGCGCTGACGCGCGTCAACCCAGCAGCCTACTCCTGCCTGGCCGCCCTCAGCCAGAACGCTCGTGTGGACGTGGTTGTGATCAGCGGCGGGGACAAGCAGCGGCTGGAGGAGGTGTTCGGCGACCTGCACATCTGGCTGGCGGCGGAAAACGGCGCGGTGGTGCGGCCACCGGGCAGGAAGGTGCGTGCGCGTGGGAATTGGCTTTCTGGGGGGCTGGCGGGGTATAGTTTGGAGACCTGCACATCTGGCTGGCGGCACAATGGCGCTGTCGTGCAGCCAGCCGGCAGCAAGATATGTGGAGTGGGCGTTTGTGCTGCGCTGTCACGCTTGGTTTGAATCAGAGCCACGGTTTGATGGTGGTGCACTCCTATGTATGCCGCGCAACTGCAGGCGTGGCAGACACTGATGGAGATGGGCAGCCTGTGGTTGATCCATAAAAGCATTCATGTTTTGGTTTATTTTCAACTTTGCAGGAGTGGCAGACGCTGATGGACGCGGGCAGCGGGGACTGGAAGGAGAGCGTGCAGCTGGTGAGGCCCCCTGCTGTGCTGTGCTGTGCTGTGCTGTGCCTTTAGCTGCGTGCCATGACCGGATGCGCCCAACTTCGCGACAACGTGTGTGCTGCGCTGCGCTGCGCTGGCTGGGCACCAACGCCGGTTCCTCTGTTCACTGCTCTTCACCACCCCTGTCAGGTCTTTGAGTACTTTTGCGAGCGCACGCCGCGCTCGTTTGTGGAGCAGCGCGGCACGAGCCTGGTGTGGAACTACAAATACGCGGGTGGGTGGCAACTGCTTTGTGAGCATATGAACTGGTTCAATCAGCCGCTAGTTGGGGGTAGCATGCAGGCAGCCCACACTCCTGGTGTGGAACTGCAAATACGCGGGTGGGTGGGCATCGACTGATTTAGCAAGACAGTTGGGCGTGGTGCCCAGAAATCAGTGTGGATGGAATTGAGAGAGACATTGTGTTGCCGTTGGAGTTGCACCTTGTTTCACCTGTGACTTAGTGCACCCTGCAACTGTTGCAGACGTGGAGTTTGGGCGCATCCAGGCGCGCGACCTGCTGCAGCACCTGCTGACCGGGCCCATCAGCAACGCGCCCGTGGACATTGTGCGGGTGAGAGCAGGGCAGCAGTACTGCGATGAGGTGGCACTTTGTTTGGTAAAGTCGCTTTGGAGTGAGGCGAAGTGCTAGTGGGTAGGGTGTGGGTGCGTGGGGCGGCTTGGACAAGCTGGCTATCCTCTGATGTCCTGTGTACGCATCAGAAGGTACGTAGTGCCTGGCACGCGGCATGCCATGCTAATGCCATGCATGCTCCCACTTCCGTGCCACAGGGCAGCAAGAGCGTGGAGGTGCGGCCGGTGGGCGTCAGCAAGGGCGCCTCCATGGAGCGCATCCTGCAGTACATGGCGGGTGGGTGGCCTATTTTTTCAANTGTTTACTGTAGCCTGTTTGGTGCTGGCAANTGTCAGCAAYGACAGGGCCTCCATGGAGCGCATCCTGCAGTACATGGCGGGTGGGTGCCGATGTGGAACTAGTCATTGACCAGCAGCCTGTTTTGCCTTGCGTTCAGTACTGGCATTGTATCAAGGGTGCATCCTGCAGTGCATGGCGTCTGGGGCTGCTGCTGCGCCTGGTGATGTGTGCACAGCGGCTCGGCCTGCGCAGTGCTACTTGCAATTTTGAAGTGCATGCATGCTACGCGGTTTGCCTTATTGCACCGTGTCGAACGCCGCAGCTTTCTGCAATGCTGTCAACCAGCCATGAGCCATGTGTCATCTTCTCTTCTGGCCAAGACCCGCACCAACCTCTGCCACTCCTGCCTCACCATTGCCCCCCACCCCCNACCCATGCATCGCTCTCCCCATCCTGCCTCCCCATGCAGCCTCCGGGGCCAGTGGGGGGCCAGGCGCCGGCCTGCCGGGCACCGACTTCTGTTTTGTGGGCGGCCACTTCCTGGTGGGTGTCAAATGGCCGTTGATTTTCTGGGGAGGAACGGTGTTGCTGCACAGACATTGGGCGGCCACGTCCTGGTGGGTGTGTAAACACAAGCGCTTGGTTTGAACTTGATGAAGGACTGAGAAAGTATTGAGCACCTGTGCATGCCGCGTGCGTTGGCCGGCTGCTTGAGACTCGTGCCCATGCCTATCTGCCACCCTTCGTTCTGCAGGCGCGGGACGAGAACATGTCCACGCTGTTTGAGGGGCAGGAGCACATTTCAATGCTGCGCTAACATGCTTGTTGCCCATATCCATTGCAGGCGCGCGACGAAAACGTGTTCACGCTGTTCGAGGGCCAGGAGCCGGGAGGCGGCGGCGGCGGCGCTGCCGGCAGCCCGCAGGTGTGCGCATGCTGCCGCAAAGGGGCGCTTTCATTGTCCTGCACCATCCTGGCATGCTGTAACGCGCTGCTGGCTTACGCACATGTGCGGGCGCGCTACGTGTCTGTGTGTGTCTGCTTGCTGCCCTGCTCTCTGCGGCCTGCGCTCCATGAAACTGGGCACGCTGGACATTGCTGTGCTGCGCGCAGCTAATCCCAGCCAACCCTCGCCAACTGCCCCTTCCTTGCACCCGCCTGTTCACCAGGCCGACACGCTGCTGAGCACTCTGTTTGCGCAAGATCTAGAGGAGATGCCCACGGCAATAACACCAGGCCGCACCCGCAGCCTGTCATCTAGCAACCCCAATCTGGCTGCACTGCCAGAGGGCCAGCCGGCGCCGCCCGTGGCGCTGGCACTGGCCGCCGCCACAGCAGCAGCACAGCAGGCGGCTGCGGTGGAGCAGCAGGCGGCGGCGATACAGCAGCAGGCGCAGCAGCAGCAGGCGCAGGCGCAGCAGCAGGCGCAGCAGCAGCAGGCGCAGGCGCAGCAGCAGGCGCAGCAGCAGCAGCAGCCGTTGCACTTTGGGCGGCGGCCGGGGCTGCCCGACAATGGGCGGCAGCAGGCGGGGGCGGCCGCGCTGCCGCCGCTGCCGCCCCATGGCCGCAACGGCGGCGGGCAGCAGCAGCAGGCACATGGGTTGCCATTCAAGGTGCCCCCAAAGTATCTGTTCACCTGCACCGTGGGCCGCAGCATGGCCAGCAAGGCCAGGTGAGGGGGCCTGGCTTGTGGCTGCTGCTGTGTTTGGCACCTCATGCATTCAAAGCATCCTGCCACTCAATTCTGCTGTGGTTATCGGCAGCATGTCTTTGCAAGCGTTGGAAGCGTGGTGACCAACAAACACTGAACAACCAACGCAGTTTNACTGTCCTCATTCTTGCTTGCAGCTACTCGCTGAGCGGCAGCATGGATGTAGAAACTTGCTGGCCATTGAGCATAGGACGACATTGAATGACTTACCATTTTCTACTTACTCGTCTTCTGCCTCTTGCAGTTATTCGCTGAGCGGCAGCATGGAGGTGGCGCAGCTGCTGCACAAGATGGCGCTGGCAGACGGCATACCCACCAGCCAGGTGCGCCTGCTGCCGCTGGCTGGGAAGCCGTGTTATGCCGACTGCTAGCAGCGGATGAGCCGATTCTACTGGCCGCCAACAGAACCGCCGCTGTGGGATATGCAGCCGCACCCGCTGCAAAGCGTCATCTCAACTCTTAACCGCCTCCCGCCCCCACCCGCTGCTCTCTGCTCTGCAGCTGCACCTGCCGGGCATGAGCACATCGGCCTCGTTTGACGACCTGCTGCAGTCGCTCATGATGGCTGAGGGCAGCATGTCCGCCAGCCTCTAGACGCTAGCTACGCCCCAGTAGTCTGTCCGCCAGCCTCTGGTTGCCTCTAGCTGCTAGCGGGTTGAAGCGTCTGCCCTTGCTGCTGCAACTGCGGTTCTGTTCTGTCCTCCAGCCTTTAGCCTGTTGCTGACATGCCGCGGCTGCTGCTCGCGTTGTCTAGGCTGGGCACAGCCGCTAAGCCCCCACCTCTCTCATCCACCGCTTTTATCAGCCGCAACCCACAGTGAGTGGCGCCGACGACCGGCGGTGCTTCCCCGCTCGACCCCTTTCCCCATTGCGCATGTATTCTCCCCTCCCACCCAATTTTGCTTGCCACCATGAGGCGGCACATTGCGCAGCCTCGCCATCAGACCTCTTCTGTAATCTCATCAGTGCAGCTGTGCAATTGGCGGCGCTCGGGCACCGGCAGCGGCAGCAGGCCGGTAGAGCAGGATGGCGCCCCTCTCCACCTGTGGGTTGTTTCTGCCTGATACACAACAGCTTGTGAGCACGATTGTACCCAGCAGAGTGGCAGAGAGAGCACAAGGCGGGAGGGCGAGGGCCGGCAGGAGCAACGGGGCGGCAGAATGTCCAAGTGAGGCTCGCGATGCTGTACTGACAGTTTACAGGCGACACAGTGCCCCGCAGCTGGTGCAGCGGAGCCTGCCACGCTCCAAGCCGCACCTCCCCTGCCACCCTGAGCGCAGGCTGGGCAAGATGGACCCGCTAGCGGGCCTGGAAGACGACGGCAGTGAGGACAGCAGCGGCAGCGAGGGCAGCGACGCTGAAGCGGAAGAGGCGGGCGGCAGCGGCAAGGCGGCCGCCCAGCCAGCAGCCAAGAAGCAGAAGCAAACGCTCACACTGGAGGACTTGAAGGCCCACGGCTACCAGGTAGGAGGCAGCATGGCAGGCAGAAAGAGCCTGTCAGGAAGCGGCGCATAACTAGTCCGGCTGCTGTGCTTTTGGGGAACGGGCCGGTGGCTGTACGTGCGCCTGCCCTCACCGACCTGCAAGCCTGCTCTCATTTACACGCAACGATGCAACCACGCCCATCTGCCCAATCCCTCGCCCTCGCAGGGCGGCCCCAGCGTGCTGTTTGTTCCGGACAAGCCGGAGGGGGAGCAGAACTGGGCGTGGGGCTCGGGCACCGACCACAAGAAAGATGAGGCTGAGGAGGAGAGCTGGGAAGAGCGGCAAGCGAACCGGGAGGCGGCCACAGAAAAAGCCGAGGAATCGGGTGCGCTTGCTGCCAGCAGGGCTGACAGGGTGCCCGGCTTGGTACGCGGCTGCTGGGATGCATGGTGAGCTTGTCCTGCCAGTCAGGAGGCGGCGACCGAAAAGGCGGAGGAATCAGGCGTGTATGTGGACCGGTCAGTCGTGTGGCTGTGCACACATGAGGCCGTCAACTGATTGCTGGGAGGTGTCGACTGCCGGCATTGAGGCGGATGCATGAGTTGCACCTGGCCCATGTTTTATGGAGTGAATCATGATTCGTGGAAAGTTGCATGCTGCCCCTGCCCCGCCCCGCAGCGGTGTATGCTCGGAAAGCGGTGCAGCAGGCGGATCTGCTGCGGCAGCAGCGGCGGCAGGAGCAGGAGGAGCTGAAGAAAAAGAAGAAGTTCACGTGGAACCAGAAGGTGGGTGGGCTGCTTTGATGAGATCCTGGCCATTGTTTCAGTGTGACTTTGAGCAGAGCACGAGCAGGAGGAGCTGAAGAAGAAGAAAAAAATCATATGGAACCAAAAGGTGGGGTGATTAGTTGGAAGGGGATGCGTGGCATCTGCGATCAATCGATTCCTGAGCCGCATGCTCCAACACATGCGACGCGCAGTTGTTGTTCGCACCGTAAGCCCAACGAGCCCGAATTTGCACTGAAGTCTTGTTTTTTCCTGGCACAGGAGAAGCAAAAGTGGGACGAGGGCAAGGCCAGCCNAGAGCCTGAACACATGCCGATATCGCTTTGAAGCNGCACACTGTGNCTGTTGCTTCCTCTGTCCGCAGAAGAAGCGGAAGNCGGGACGAGGGCAAGACGAGCCGNAGGTCGCAACTGCTGCNTCATATCAATCAATGCACGTCTTAAAGTTCATCCCTTTCTGTGCCTGGAGGAGAAGCGGAAGCGGGACGAGGGCAAGGCCAGCCGAGGCTGCAACAGCTGCTTATTTCCGATTAAACAGACATCTTATTCCTTGTTCTTTCTCTGCCCGCAGGAGAAGCGGAAGCGGGACGAGGGCAAGGCGAGCCGGGGCGGGAGCTATGTAGAGGAGGAGAAGCGGCGGGCCCGAGAATTTGGGGTGGTCAGCGGCTTCGATTAGTCAGTGTTCGCGCCTGCTTCTCTTCGTTTTGTGCCATCTCTTCCACGTTTCCGTGCTTGCTTCTCTTCTCTTGATTGTGTGCCCAACCTTGTAGCCTTGGCTGCCGCACGCTGAGCAGCGGCAGGCGTGGCGGCACCGCCAGCGGCGGAACGGCTGCAGCAGCAATCCAAGCAACCCGAAAAGCGGCATAGTTACATGCCGTGAACTTTAATGAGCACGCAATGGATGCATGTATGGCATCCGAAAGTGAGAGTAGGGTGCTTGGGCAATCGCCCGGCAAATGAGCGGGCAGCGCAGGCGGCAGGGGTCCTCTCGCCTTCCGTCTCCCCACGTCGCTGATCCACCCTGATCAGTACGCTCTCAAGCCACTGCAGTGTCAGTCAGAGGCGCAGGCATGAGCTCGGAGCGGGCAGGGTTTGGTCAGGCGGCGCTGACGCAGCTTCCGGCGGAGCTTGAGGCCCAGACGCCCACCAAGAAGGGCGCGGGCCAGAAGCGGAAACCGGTGGAGGTGCCGCAGGTCAGCCGGCGACATTGGCAGAGCCGGGGGCGGCAGCGGCGCTGGAGCGGATTGCCAGCCGCTGACTGCCTACTTCTTGGTCGTCTTCTGCAGGTCACAGGCCACTCTCAGCCCTCGGTATACCACCCAGTCTCATCACCTGCTGGCCCTGCTGACATGTCCGCTGCAGCCCACGCGCCGGTCGCTGCGCGAGAGCCGCAAGCTGACGCNTYKNGCYGSMGKGGCA
>JADXDR010000138.1:273629-304733 GCA_025026875.1 Chlorella ohadii
CTTGGCGGCAGGCCAGCACCCGTGCCGGCCCCTGCGGCGCCGGAGGCAGCGCAGGGCTTTTTGCAGCAGCTGGCGGAGGCACCGCAGGCGCAGCAGGAGGAGCAGGAGCGGCAGCAGGATGGCGCAGCGGCGCCCGCACAGAACGGCCAGCTGAATGGCGGCGTGCACAGCGCGGATAGCAGCGATGGCAGCAGCGATGATGAGGCAATGGCCGATGCAGAAGCGCCAGCAGCAGAGGCGCCGCCGGCGACACGGCAGCAGCGGCGGCGGAGGCAGGCGGAGGAGGCACCAGCCGAGGCGGCAGCGCAGCAGAAGGCAGACGAGCAGCAGGAAGAGGAGCAGCCAGCCAAGACGCCCAAGGCGCGCAAGAAGGCGGCTGCAGGCGCAGCTGGCACGGCGGCCAAGGCCACCGCTCGCAAAAAGCCGCCGGCGACCGCAAGCAAAGCTACGGCGGCGGCAGCGGCGGCCAAGCAGAAAAAGAAGCGGCGGGTGTCGGCTTGAGCCCTAGTGCCGTTTCATGTCTTGTTGTAGGCATGCCAACACCTGTAAACAGCTCACACAGTCCGGCAGGGCGGGTTCACGGCGGTCGGCGCCATGGATTCCACCGCCACCTCAGCTGACCGGCTGGGGGCGCAAGGAAGCGGGGCAACGCCTTTCACGCACAAGGCACCCCAGCCACACTCAGCCTGTGCGCCGTCAGCCACTCAGCAAGCCGAACCAGCAGTCGCTGCAGCTTGGCTTCCAGCCCGTCCCTTCCCGGCGTTTTGACCGCCCATCGCATGCGGGCAGCCTKGGCAGYCCACAGGGCCC
The DNA here is from genome assembly GCA_025026875.1 of Chlorella ohadii. NCBI lineage: Eukaryota > Viridiplantae > Chlorophyta > Trebouxiophyceae > Chlorellales > Chlorellaceae > Chlorella > Chlorella ohadii. The sequence continues at coordinate 274,440 of JADXDR010000138.1, forward strand.
CCGCCGGTGAGCGCCGAGGGACCGGGGCGTTGACGGAGGGGCGCTCGCTGCCAATGGCTACCACATTTTGGCGAGATACGCGCCGCTGATCGGCATGTGCAACYCCCCGCAGGCCAATGCGCGCCGGCAGCGGGCCCCCTGCGGCCCCAGCGGTGGCGCGGCCGCGCCGCCGTCCCGCCCGCCGCCGCTAGCAGCTACGGTGCCAGCGGCACCGGACGTGCAGAGGAGCTGGCGGCAGCGGTGGCAGCCAAAGAGCGGGAGCTGCAGCAGATGTTCGAGCCCGGCCGCATTGCCAAGGTGCGCCTGGGCGGCATGGCGGCGTGAGGGGCGCAGAACTGCTATAGATTCCACGTCTCTTGCTGCGCCAGGCTTCATGCCATTTCTTCGCCTGCCAGGCTCAAACTCATGCCTCCTCTGCGCTCTCTTGGTAGCCCAGCGCCGCTGCACCTGTTACTTCTTGCTCCTGCCCTGCGTGCCCTTCCCTGTACCCTCCAAACCTCACCGCCTGCTCGCCGCCTCCTTGCCCCATCACCTGGCCTCTCCAGGCGGCGGTGGTGGCAGCGGCCCGCAAAGAACTGGGCGACCTGCGCGCAGCCCTGCAGGCAGAGCTGGGCATCCAGAGCCCCGGCGGCGTGGCACCCCGCAAGCCAAGCGGCATTACAATCGGCTACGCTCGCCCCGCCACCCCGCTGCCCACCACCTTCCCGGCGGCCACTGCTTCTGTGATGGACTCGGCGGTTGCTACCGGCGGATCGGGGGCCAGCAAGTCCGTGCTGGCGGCACTCAAGCTGGTGGAGGCGCAGCTGGCGGTGAGCGCTTTTCTTGATTGAATGTACTCTTTTTGATCCAGCGGCCTGGGCTGCCGTGGCTGGTGGCATAGCTGCAGGCAGGTGCGAGCGTTCGGTGGCGTGTTGCACGTGCGTCTCAGCAGGCGAACGCCGCTGCTCTGGCCCAGTGAATTGACATCGCGTTGCTGCTGTCCATGCTTAGCCGTCCCGCCCAGCTTTGTCTCCTGGTGTGCAGGCATCGCGAGATGCCGACGTTCCGCTGATCCGCCTGACCACGGAGCAGCAGGCACAGCTGCTGCAGCTGCAGGAGGAGAATACCACGCTCAAGTGCGCGCTGTTCCAGTGATTTCTGTCTGCTTTCATGTGGCGATTCGGTCTGCCTAGCGTACATGCCACTCGAGTCCGACTTTTCCTCTGCACCCTGCCTCTCCACTCGGCCTCCCACGCTGTGCTCCTGACCTGCCCACACTTTGCCTCAACATACCTGCAGGGCCCAGCTGGACTTCGTGCTGGCTCGCCAGGCGCAGCTGCAGCTGWTTTGGGACCAGCACCTGCTTGCCACTGGCSCCGCCCCCAGCAGCAATGGCAGCAACGGCMACAGCAACGGCMACAGCAACGGCAACAGCTTCAGCAATGGAAGCGGCATGCATGCGGCGCTGGTGGGAGACGATGCGACGCCCAGCAGCAGCGGCGTGGCGGCGCCTGCAAAGGAAGTGGTGACTGTCTAAGCATGCGCTCGGCTGTAGCCAGTTGAGATGTTGGGTTGCTGCCATGGAGCGCCCCTGCTGCCAAGCTGCGCCCATGCATGGTCCCCCCATGCATTTGTGGTGCAATGTTTCAGGTCTTGTCTCCATTCCCCATCCCACCCACCCACTGATACGTCCAGTCCCTTTCTCCGCCCCAAGCTCTAAAAGGGTCGCTGTCTCACACCCAACGCCTCGATGCCACTAGCCCAGTTGCCCCTCCGTCAAAATGAACTTTTCCTGTKCCTTCCCTKGTCTGCTCTGCTAAGTGTTCCGTGCTGTGCTGTGCTGCATGTCCAACCCAGCCCCAGAGKGCCCACGTGCTAGTGCTAGCGTCCCGCCCCCGCCCCCAGATTTAATGAACCTCTTTCATTGCCTGGCCTGTACCATAGCCGTCTCACGATCGCTGGCCAGTTGAAGGAAGACTCTGATGTGAATGTCACACTGCAACTAACGAGCAATTGAGGAGGGAGTCGCAGCAGCAGGCGTCAGGTGCACGGCGGCTGCACCACAGCGGCAGCAGCAGCAGGCGCTCTGCCTGTCCTGCATTCCTGCAAGTGTACCCAGGCTTCAAAACAGCATTCACAGCTCGGCCTGGTCATAGCTTCAGCGTGGTGCCAAGCCGCACCTTGTGCGACTACTGCACCTTCTGCCTGCTGCAGCGCCCTGGGCGCCTTTGGAGGGCCTTGGACAGGCCTCAAGCAAGGCGCTGGCGATTCAGCACTCTCGCCAGCCGCCGCCGACGCTGCTGCCGACCGGCGCCCTCCCCGACCGGGCACCTCGGGCGGCGCGGCCAGCTGCGGCAGCCAGGCGTGATGCGGGCACTCCGCCMGSTRKSTKNGMTGCCSYGCCSKNAGCSWWWTYRSGCKGCATTTTGTGCCGTCCTGGTTCACGATTGTGATGGGCACCTGATCTGTGGGCGCGCTGATAGGTGGGTTGATGCCCTGCCKRAAGCSTTKYTACTGCCGCCTTTTCCGGCTGCATCTGGCCATTCTGCCGGACCCCTGCTTGCTGTCAAGCATGCGACTRCCAGCACCCACTCCATGCACTCCAGTGCCCTGCCCCACCCCTTGCAGCTCAATTCCCATACGGAGCGCCCTTCCGCAACGAAGTGGGCTGGGCCTTTTGGTGGGTGAGTGTCGCGCAATTTACTTTCTTCACCGCCATGCTGGTGTGCCGCTTCGTCTTCTTTCCAGCCCACGCTCTCGAGCTGCTGGATCGACCAGCGCAGGTGCGTGCTGTGGGCATATGCANGGGAGGGGCTGGAGCTGCTGCTTTGCTGCTGATTCTGCTGCATTAGCACCATGCTAGATCACCCTGCTGCCGCTGCCTGCTGACCGATGAAGTCGCCCTCGCTGCTGGACTTGCAGCGGTCAGCCAGCAGCACAAACCACCATCAGCAATGCCGTGTTTTTGCGCCATTGCATTGCAGGCCATGTTCCTTGGCGCCATCCCGCCCTCCATCAGCACAATCATCACCGGCCTCCTCCTGTGAGTGGCGTGCAGTCATTTGCAAGTTGGGGCGTGCATGGCTCAGTTCGCCGGCCCCCGCTTTTGCGCCGCGCCTTACGCTGAGGGTGACCTGGCATGGCTCGACACGGCGTGCTTTGGTTTTGCCTGTGGCTGCCGTTGACACGGGCGGCAGCTGCACTCAATGACGCAGGTATGCCTGCCCACCTCCCTCCCCAGGTTTGTGGCCCCCCGCTGGGACCGGCCCAGCGTGGTGACCGCTGCGGTGGTGATGTGGTGGATCAACACCGGACTCGCCCTGCTGTGCACCGTACTGCTGCCCTTCTACATGTTCGTGCGGCACCGGCCCCTGCGAGTAAACGGTGCATCTGGGTCGGTTGGTTTGGGGAGCAGGTGCATCTGCCAGTTGTAGTGCCCAACAGTTTGTGCGGCGCCGGCCCCTGTGAGCGGTTGCACACCTCTGTCGCAGCTGTTTGGACGGCTGTTGCATGGTGGACAGAGAGCAGCCAGTTGCCCCTTCTGCCAGTTCGTGCGGCGCCGGCCCCTGCGAGAGCCAGAGGCCCAGCTGGGCGGGTCCTGTTGCCCACTGGTCCCAGCAGTTGCAGAACACAGGTTGCCCACATCCAGCCGCCTGCTTGCCATTTTCCAGTCGATGTTAAGCTTTTAACAACCGGTTTCGCGTGGCCTGCAGGTTCCTGCTGGAGCGGTTGACCGCTGTCTACCTAATGCCCCTCCCCCCGTGTGTCGTGGCGGCGGGCAACGGCGGCATCGTGGCACACGCCGCCTCGCTGAGTGCGCTGTGGCCTTGCTGGGAGGCTGCACTGCATGGCGCCTCGCCCAAATGCTGCCTGCTCTGCAAATAATCCGTCATAAGCACTGTAACATGCACCACCTGCTGCCCCCGCCCCTGCAGGCGCTGCGGACAACATCATCCACATGAGGTGCGGTGACGTGATGTGCAAGCGGCATGTGTGCACGTTGGTACAACTGTAGCTGTGGCTGCTGACCGGTGAAGTGGCACAAATGGCACAAATGGCACACAGCACGCGGGGCTTTGACTTCTGCCATCCCCACATTCCCTCCCGACCCTCAGCTACATCCTGTGGGGCGTTGCCGTGCCGCTGCTCTTCATGGTACGTCGGCCATGGGTGGAGGTGTGGATGACGCATGGATGCACACCATTGCTGCGCCGCTGCTGCAGCATGGCACATGTGTGCATCAACTGTGCCAGTCCTAGCCATAATCAGTGGCACATTCATTCCACTACTCAACCACTGCAGCACACTTACTTTTTCTTCTCATCAGGTCATGACGGCTTACTAACGCCGCCTCATGGTGCACAAGCTGCCTTCAGAGGAGCGCATCGTCTCCAGCTTCCTGCCAGTGGGATCGTGCGGTAAGGCACTATGTTGTGTGGTGGTTGCCATATGGGCACCGCGACGGCGCGACATCTTGCTGTCCTGCTGCAGGCATGGCTGCGCTAGCTCTGCTGAACCTGGGTAGTGCCGCCCTGCGGCAGTACCCACCTCCGTCAGCAAGCGAGGTGACCGCCGCCCTGCAAGACGCGGCACACAGTTCGACAACAATGGCAGCGCTTCTGCATCAGGTGGGCGACCTTGGCGTGTCAACATTTGTATGCTGGTTTGGTCGTGCATTCGATCGAAAGGTCCTACTCACTGCAATACGTGCCAGTGTGGGCTGTGTGCTAGCTGCACCAGCAAGCCTTGCTTGTGGCACGCCACTGCTGCACTCAGCCGCTGCCTCAGCTTGCGCCGTCTGCTCCTTTCTGCAGGCGTACACTGCTTCTGCAGCCGCGGTGCTGCTCACTGTGGGAAACATTGGCGGGCTCATTCTGTGGGGCGCTGGGATCTGGTCAGCGTAGCAGCTTGTCCATCCGGCTTGCATTAGAAGTGTGCAGGTTTGGCCCAATTGGTTACAACCGCCGCTGCTGGGTCTGCAGACAATGCTGCACTGTCACATCCCAGCTGCCGCCCCCGCAGGTGGCTGGTGATCGTCATCATCTCAGTGGCCAGAACCGCCCACTGCATGCACTTTGTCATTGGTAAGCCAGCATAGGCCATGACCTGAGCTGACATAGGGCTCAGGCCGGCGGCATTGCCAACTGGCATGGCATGCCAGCGTGTGCTCTCTGATCCCTGTCGCTCCGATGGGCGCCATTGGCTGACCCCAGCTTGCCTGCCACGGCTCCCTTCCAGGCTGGTGGGGCTTTGTCTTCCCCGCCGCCGTGTTCAGCTCTGCGGCCAACACGCTGTGGAAGCAGCTGCCCGGCATGCGGGCGCTGCGCCCTGTCTCCGCTGCGCTGATGTGAGTGCGCCCTTTGCATGCCTGACACCCACCGTTGCATGCCTGCCTCCTTATTGTGTGCGATGCAGTGCATGCGTTGCACCTGCCAACCTCGGTCCCTTGCTCGCCTGTGCAATCGCCGCCCTCTCCTCTCCCGCCGCTGCCGCAGCTGCTGCTGCATCGCCCTGTGGGGCATGTGCTCGGCCCTCACCCTGTTTCACTGCTACAACGGTTCGCTGCTCTACACGCCATGCATGAACAGGTGGGAGCGCTGCGGCACCGTGCGTGGCAGAGCTGGGCCAGTTGCAGGCTTGCTGCACTGCCTGCCCTGGTTCGCAAGCGCCACCTCCCCGGCAGCTGCCATTGCTGGGGATGATATTCTATGGCAAGCCGTGTTGCTAACAGCGGCGCAGACACTCCAATCTGGTGCAGGTTTCCATGGCAAAAGGACATCCCAGAGTCCCACAGCCAAGTCATCGGCAGCATTAGTGATCAACGGCGGCAGGATGGGCGGCAGCTGCAGGCGGGGCAGGGTGCGACGTGGGGCCGTGCGGGCGGGCAGGAGCTTGAGCTGCACCCTTACGGCGAGCCGTGACCCGACTGCTCATGACCTTGAGGTCATGTAATGTTACAAGCTGCATGCAATACTTCATCTTTTCCCAGCCGTGCGGCCACCTAGGGGCTTGCAGCTATCTAGGTGCTACCTGCAGGTTGGCAACAGCCGGCCAACCTGAGGGACGGTGCGGTGCTCCGCTCACCCTGCGGCGGCACGGCCGACTGCAGTCAGTGTTAGTTGATCCATGGACCTTCTTTGGGCAGCCAGTCAATTGGCAAGTGTGCATGAGAATTGCATGCCTACAGAGCAGCCGCCTGCTGGCATGCGGAAAGAGCGGCGGCGATTGTCGGCCGCACAGCCGCAGCACGACGGCACTCCTCAGCAGCCCAGCCCGGTTGGGCAGGACTCCCGACCAGTCACAACTGCACCGGCAGCTCAGGCAACCAGGTGGTGGGTGTGAGTGCCGTGTGGCAGGCAGCTACAGCAGAAGTTGATGTTTGGTGGCCGGTGGCACCAGTGCCGCACACTGGTGGCGGCGCACTGGTGGCGCTCACCTCACATGTGTGCCTGCATCACGGCGGTCACAGGTCAACTCATCCACTCCACAATGGCCGGCCAGATGGAGCAAGGCGGCTCAGGCCTGCCCGTGGCCGCCCTGCTGAAGTTCGTGGGCTCACACTCGCTGGCTCAGCGCGTGCAGGCTGCAGACACCAACAGAGGCGAGGGCAGGATCAGGATGCGCTGGTGCCGNTTTTTTTTCTGCTGCAGTGCACAACAGCAGGCACACTGCGGCCGCGGCCGCCGTCGCCGCCGTGCGGGTCCACTCTCTCCTGCAGCTGCCGGTTTGTTAAGCTTGCGGTGCTGCAAGTACTGCTGCAAGTCCTGCGCTGCTGACGACAAGCGCATGTCGGTGGCTAGCAGTGCTCCCGGGCCCCGCACAAGTGAGGGTCTGGTAAGCGCAAGCAGACTGCGCTCTGCGGCCAACCTTGGGTTGTTCCCCACCTCCCGTCCATGCAGATGGAGAGCTGTCGCGCGAGGAGGTGCTGCAGGTGCAACAATGCAGCCGGAGCTTCAGCGGGGTTGCTTGTCACCTGTCCGGCAGGTCGCATCCATAGCACTGCTAACCACGTTGCACATGCACTTGACTCGTGACGCATAGTCCATGCCTGCTGTGTGCCCCAAATGCTCAAGCCAGTGCGCAAAGAATGCATGGCTGGACCTGCAGGTGTTCGTCAACGAGCGGACGGCGCGGCGCAGCGCCAAGCGCATGGTCTGGGCACTGCTGGCAGCGCTGGCGCTGCTGCTGGTGGTCCTCGCTGCCAACGCCGGCCTGACGTTCGCAGGTGGGTTGCGCCGGCGTGCGCTGTGCTGCACGCCAGCTGGAGGCGCCAGCTGCAGACCTGCTGCCTGCCGCACCGTTGCAGCAGTTGTGCCTGACTGAGCCCTGGTATGCTGTGAGCTGCGGCCTTATCATGTAAGTGCAAAGGCCGTGCACCCGCAGCTGCGCGGAACCAGCATTGTTGGAGTGCCTCCACCGCCTGCAGTGTTGACACTGTCCAAGGACACAAAAATCGAACAGAACGTGCTGGTGGCAAAGGACAGCGGGAGAGCCATCCGTGAGTCTGAGCAGCTGCGAGTGCCAGTTGCAGTTGCAATGGGTTGGAACCATCAATGTGCTTCCCGCCGCTGTCCGGTTGCATGCTGAGGGTGTGCTGTGCGCCCATCCTGCCACTGCCCTGCCGCAGAGACTGGGCTGGCTTTGGCTCCACACCAGCTCATGGATATGCTGTGGCTGACCCCCAACAACGGCACCGTGTACGCCATTCAGCTGCCGCTGCAAGGGGGGGAGCCCGGCTTTGTGTGGCACCAGTGGGTGCATGCCGATGGAGGCAACATGCAGAAGGGCCAGGGCCAGAGAATGATACACAGTGACAGCACCCGCCATGGCGCCAGCGCTCATGCCGGCTGCCAACACAGACCCCACATCTCTGCCGGCTGCCAACACAGACCCCACATCTCTGCCGGCTGCCAACACAGACCCCACATCTCACTGAAAAGTGCGGGGCGCCCCTCTGCCAACCCGCCACTGTGGCCTGTGCAGGTTGCAGGTGTGGAGGTGCGCCGCGGCGCCCGCACAACTGTCTACACCATGGCTGGCGCCGTGCTCACCGTGACCCCGCAAGGCATCACGTTCAGTTCAACGGCACTGCCAGGTCAGGGTGCGGCAACTGCCGTGTGCAACGCAGAAGTGCTGGTTGCAGCGTCCCCACAGCAGCTGCTGGGCGGCTCTTATGATGTCAAGCCCACGCCGGCTCCCATTGCACTTGTGCAGGCGGAGCGAGCGTGGCGGGCGCCGCCACACCTGGGCCTGGCCGGCGGCTGGCTGGATCACCCACATGGGACGTTCCCATCGATGAAGCGGTTGGAGTTATTGGGGCATCGGGCGGTCGTATGTACGATGAACCAGCAAACGCAGGCGATGGAGGCAGTGGGGGGGATGGCGGCAGTGCCTACCTTCTGTAGCACGGCCATGCATCCCTGCCACCAGGTTGCCACACTACGGCAGTTCGAGTGCCACTGGCGGGGCAGCGAGCCTTCTCCCAGGATGAATTATGCCAGGGCTGGCACCACAGTAATAGTAGCAACTTGCGCGCGGGTCCCTGATGGTCAGCAACACTGTCAGCCCTTTTGTGGTGCCCTACAGCTGAATGTGTTGTTTCATCTTTTCCAGCCGTGTGACCACCTAATGGCCTGCAGCTGATTTGTATGATTCATGTCGGACATCCAGGTGCAGCAACGCCAACCAACCTGCTGACTGATCATGAGTGGCGGGCGGGGCAGGGTGCGGCGCGGGGCCCTGCGGGCTGCCATTTTCCATTTCCATTTTCGGTTTTACAGTCTGCATATCCGCAACGGAGCTTGCGATACAGACCATGAGCTTAAGCTGCACCCTGAGGGCGAGCCATGAACTGATTGAGGCTGCGTTTTGTAACACAAAAATGAAAGCATGCGGCAAGGCAGGGCTGCCGGGGCCGGTGAGGTGCGCCTTTCGTGAGATTATGCTGATGGTCTGCAGATGCAGCCCGCAGCAGAGAACGCAACTTCCACCTCGGCGGACAGCTGGCGGACAGCATAGCACGTGCCAGCTGAGCAGCTCCATGCAGAACCTTGCCTCCCCTTCTTGCCTCCGCACAACCTCGCACAACCTCTCATGCCCAAATGTGCTTGCAGCAGTGTGTAGCGGCCCCTGTGCAGCCAGGGCGGTGCCACAGCGCGCAGCCAAAACGGTGCGCAGCGGTCGGCGGGCGATCGGCGGTGGTTCAGTCGCAGCGGTGATCGGGACCAAGGCCTGCCATAGCCGGGCTGCGCGCGCTGCTGCCCGGACAGCGGCGGTGGGCGGCGGCGGCGGGGACTCAGGTGGCGAAGTGGAGTTTTGCGTTTTGTCGGAGCGCTCAGGCGGTATGGCGGCCGTTCCGGGTGTGAAACTGGACAAAACGGCTGCCGACCGTGGTACTGAGCGGGGACGCACGCTGGTCCAGCCAGATGAAGTTGTCATCCATGAATCCAGCATCCAAGTCCTGATTGACTACCCACTGCGCCGCTCGACAGTCGTGACGCTGCACGGCGATGTGCCGAGCGGCTTTATTCGCCGCCACCTGCTGGAAAGCCTCCAAGCAGAGTACAGCCGCATCTATGCAGACGAGGAGGCAGCATCGCCAGTGCCAAACAGGTCGGGGCGCGTCCTGTTCAACAGGTGGGTGCTGTGTAGAGACTGCTGCACGGTGCAGGGGTGCTGTACACACGCTGCCGGCCCGCGCTGCACCACACCACATGCACTGATCCACACCGCAACGCATCTGTGCACCGCTTTTGAATGTCCTGGCGGCAAGGCGGCTGGGCATGCAGCATGGGGACTGTCGAGCTGCAGCGCACTACCGACCAGCTGCCCGCCTGAATGCTAGGTCCCTTACCTCTCTCGCTCCTGCAGGCCCAACACCAGCCTGGTGCACCGGACGAGCACATTTGAACAGCCTCCAGCGACCTCCTAACTCTGCCTCGCTCCTGCAGGCCCAACACCAGCGGTCCGTGGGGCATCTGGGGGCACGACCAGTCCAACCTACAGCTGTGCAGCATGACGAAGCTGGAACGGGAGGGGGTGTGGGTGCTGTCCATCGGCTCGTGATGGGTCGGCTCTGGATGGGATTCGGACAGCCAGCAGGCTTGCTGACGTGTGCACAGGGACAATTTTGACTGGCCCACTACCGCAGCAGACATGTGTACAGCTTTAAACAATGTAAGCAGATCGGTTGTGGAAGCATCCATGCAGCCGCCGCCGCCGCTGCCTGCACTCTGTCACACGGAGGCCGGATGCAAACAGCATCAACTCCGTCTTGGTGCCTGCTGCTACCATGATCCCACCCCCTGCAAACCATGCGACATGACTTCCGCCTGCTGCCACATCGAACACTGGAATATTACAAAAGCCAGAATGTCTGACCTGGTGGCAGCAGAGGAGGAAATCCGAGGAAGAGCAGGCGGTCAAAGATCGGTGCGCGAGTCACAGAGGCAACCGGGCAATCAAGGGGAGAGGCAGTGTGTCAAAGAAGGGAGGGAGGACAACAGGGCGGCTTGGTGAGGGCCTCCTGTGGGGCAGTGCAGGTGCAGTGGAAGGCGGGACCATCCCGCGCAAATGGGCTGCGGGGCGGTTGCAGGACCAGGTTCCCCCACATCTTGCTCCAATCAACTGAGTGGTGCGCCACGGGAGGCCCCCCATGCCGTGCCAGTTTGGGGAGTTCGAAGCGGGTGCAGAGCGGGGCTGCGGCGGGTCCACTGCAAGGCTGGACGCAGCCTGTGGTGGCTCCTGAGCGGGGCTCGAAGCGGCTCGTTTGCTGGGGCCGGCTGCTCAAGAGGTCGCCGGTCAGGGTGCACACCCCAGGACCTCATGGCAACTCCTCTTGAGGGCCCGTAGGCAGCCGCCAGCAGCCCTTTACAGGCCGCCAGCAGCCGTTTAGAGGCCGCCGGTCAGGGTGCGGACCCACATCTTGAGGGTGTCCACGTCGCGGCGCTCAGAGGGGTACTTGATGAACTCACCTGCAGAGGAAAAAAGATACAGGACAATGGCGCGTCAGCNTACAGCGAGATTAGACGAGCACNAACAGNCTGGCGTAGCAATAATGATGCGGCTACGCTCAAGACAACCAGGCCTGTGAGGGGCACCAAGGCTTGTGGCCTGCTTAGCCTAGGGCGTCCTTGCCACTCCGCCTTCCGCCGCATGCTGGTAAGCGAGAACATGACAGCAGTGCAGTCTAACGATGCCGAGCCAGTGCCCCAGTGCTCACCGCTCTTGCCGCTCTTGGGCAGCAGCACCAGGGTGGGGAAGGTCTTCAGGCCAAACTTGTCGGCCGCAAAGTCGCGCTCCACATCCGCCTGCATTGGGGAAACACGTTGTAAGGAAGTTGATGTGAGTGAAACGAACTTGATTGATGACACAGTGATTGTCGGCCGCAAAGTCGCGCTCCGCATCCGCCTGCATGAGATGGAGAAGCAGTGTGCATGTTTTGAGAAGCTGCACRGCACAGCAAACCGCAGCATGCCACTGCGAGCACAGCGCAGCACATGCAGCAGAGCACAGCGCAGCAGAGCACAGCGCAGCAGAGCACAGAGCAGCACAGCGCACCTGGAACTTGGCCACCGTCACGTGGCTGCCTGCCATCTGCTCCGCCAGCTCGGCATAGTCCTCCTCCAGGCCCTGCGGAATGAAGAGGGGAGTTTGCCAACAGAAAGTCGGCCAACAGCAGATGGAGTTCCCCACGATGCAGTAGGGAGAGCCAGCTCGGCCTAGTCTGCCTGCAGGCCCTGCAGGAACAAACAACTAAAGCAAAAGCAGCAAAGCGGTGCCATGACAGACCGATTGCGCCGGACTGAGCAGACACAGTTAGCCTCGCCCCAAATCAGCCGATCCCGAAATGCTATGCAGGCATGCATGCATCCGCAGCACCGCACAACACGGGCTGCAGCTGCATGTGCTGCAAGAGCTCCCCTTTGGCCCACCTTGCAGAAGCGGCACCAGGGGGCGTACAGCGCCACAAAGGTGTCCTTCTCGCGGGGGCCCTCCAGCAGGGCGCTCAGCTGCTGCTTGTCCAGGGCCGCCACTGCGGGCAGGGCAGGAGGGCAGGGCAGGGGACGTCAGGCAGTGCCAGGCGGGGCAGCAGGTAGCCTCTGCACTGCAAGGCGGGTGCGATGTCACACAGCGGCACGCAGCGGAGGCAGCACCGGCAGGTGCAGCAGCAGCAGCAGCAGCAGAGACAGCAGCGCACCCGCGCCGCCCTGCCACAGGTCGTTGTCCTGCTTGCTCTCCTCATCACCGGACGCGCTGGAGAYGTTTCCGCTGTGCAGGCCGCACTCCTTTGCTGCCTCGTCCTCCCACCACCAGCGCCCCTCGCGCTCCTGCTGGTTGGGCAGCACCGGCCGCGTGCACGGCTCGCAGCCGATGCTGTCGTAGCCGCAGCCGTGCAGGTCGTTGACGGGCACGCCCTGGGGAGGGGGGGAGGGAGGGGGAGGCGGGTGGCGGGGTGAGCACGCTTGCGGCGAGGCAGACAGGACAGCGAGTAAGGCGCAGCCGTGCAGTTCGTTGACGGGCACGCCCTGGGGAGGGAGGGAATAAGGGGGGAGCGGGCGGCGGGTACTACATCAGCAAGGTTGCAGGCTGGCTCTCGGCAGATCTGGGGTTGGACAGCACGCTGGTGCTGTCCGCAACCTTGCCCGCTGAAGCTGCTCCCAATGTAGGCTGGCCACAGGAGGCAGAGAAGGAGCAGGAGGGCCTCACCATGACGCGCAGGAAGTTCCAGGTCTCCGCGGAGCTCAGGTTGGACAGAGGGTTGTACTTGATCAGGGAGCCGGCGCCGCCGTCCAGGCCCTCAAACACGGGGTCCACCTGGGAACAATTGGAAACAGGGCGGCTTTCAGCACCCCAGAGCGCAAGCATCATGCGGTCGCTATGCAGCTGGGGCAGGTTGTTGGCAATCCACAGGCACTGCAGCATGGGCACAAGGCACANCAGSGKWYRTCCGCTACGGCCGGCAGAGCGCAAACGGCAGGCGCAGTTCAGCTGCACCCCAAACCAACCCCTTAGGCGCACCTGCACCACAGGCACCGCCATGCGGGTGCCGGGCGACTGGTCCTTGCGCTGGCCGGTGATCCAGGCGCGCAGGCCCGTCAGCTGCTTGCGCAGCGGCCGCACCTGCGGCACGGCGGGCAAGAAGGACGAGGAGACCGGCGGAGGGGTTAGGCACGGCGGCAAAATGTGCGCTTGCTGGGGAGCTTCTTGCCAAGATTGACTGCAGTTGCATGTGCGGCATGCAGAGCCTAGTGCAGCGGCAGCCCTGCAGAAGCTGTTGTTTGCCTCACCTTGCGGATGCGGCAGCACTCGCCGTGGCCGTCCTCGTAGAAGGAGAAGAGGCCCTTCTCACGCACCAGGTCCATCACCTCCTGCGGAGTTGAAAAGCAGGACCCTAGACCACATTCAGTGCTGATGTGCACAGTGCATCACGTCCTGTCCGTGATGCCGTCGCACACCGCAACAGACATGCGCAGGTCCCAAGAAGCATTTGCCACGTGCGAACAGGCAAACCAACACACCCGCAGTCCGCACCTGGGCATCGGGGAAGGTGTACTCGATGCGAATGCCTGCCCCGTGCAGCTGCCACCAACCGAAGCCAGCACGCTTACTCAGCAAAACAGTTATCGCACCTGGGCATCGGGGAAGGTGTACTCGATACGGATGCCGTAGTGCTTCTCCACCTTGTCAAACAGGCGGTAGGTCTCGGGGTTCAGGCGGCCAGTGTCCAGGCTGCGGCGCGGTCGAAAGGGGCCAGGCACAGAGTCAGCAAGTGTGTCAAGCTGGTAAGCAACTGCAAACGTTAGGTCTCGGGGTTTAGGCGGCCCGTGCCAGGGTGCAGCAGGGGAGCGAACAAGTGACATGGAGGTCGACTGCGGGTCACCCTTAGGCGAACCACAAGCTGCCCGCTGCGCCACGTACCAGCCCCACAGCAGCTGCAACCCACTCTGGTGCGCACCTGAACACGCGGTAGGGGCGGCCAGTCAGGTGGGCGTACTCAATCAGGGCCACGTCCTCGGCACCGGAGAAGGCGATGGCAATGTCGCTGCCAAAGGTGGCCAGGGCCTGCAGCAGGAGCATTTCATGCCAGACTGCTCACGACCCACCACCCCAGCAGCTGTGCAGCACGGGACGGCCAGCAAGCGAGAGCATACGTGCATGGCACAAGGACCTGCGGGCCTAAGCCTGCCAGCTGGCCCTCTGCATGCTCGTGGGCCAGCTTTCTCGCCGGGTCCAGGCAAGCAGGGCAGGCAGAACACTGGGCACGGCAGCAGGCGGTGCAGGCAGTGCGGCGGGCCGTGCATGAAGCACCCATGCTTGCCCTCTTGTACGGCAGCACGCAACTACATGATGCATAAGCAAGCGCATAAGCTCACGTGATGCATGATCTCCAGGTGGTGCACGAAGCACATGTTTCCTGCTTGTACGGCAGCACGCAAATACAACAAAAATAAGCATCCGAACTTTCTCACGTGGTCCATGATCTCCAGCGGGCTCTTGCTGTCCATCTCGGCGGCCAGGGTCTCCCAGTCCAGCTGGGCAGCAGGGGGCGCCTCCACAGCCGCCGCGTTCACAGCCTGCGGCGGCAATGTTGAGGCACCGGGCAGGGTGGGATGCCAGGCACACGCTGCTGACAGGCACGCTTGCTAGGCTGCTGGCTTCACGGTTGCACGAGGGCGACGCTAGCGCAGGCAAACCTGCCAAACCGCTGCCAGAATGGCCTGCAGCAACAGCGCGGCCTGGCCCCAGATGGCGGCAGCAGCGGCGGCGGCAGCGGCGTCCGAGCCACCGGCGGCAGGGCCGGCACCCCGCTCAACACGACCAACCTGCTGGCCAGAGGCGGCGCACGCGGTCTGGCGGCGGGCGGCGGCCTGGGCAGGGCGGGCCAGCCCAGTGCTAGCCATTGCCGGGCGGCCATTCTGGCTGCGCCGAGCGACGCCAGCGGTCGCCGGGACCTGCGAGCAGTGCGTAGGAAAGGGTTGGCGCGCGCCTGCCGGCCGACGACCATGCCACCATGTTGCTGCAGCCCTTCGGCCTACCGTGGAAGCGACCAGCGCCTGCTGCATGTTGAGCTGAGTCTGCTGGCCGTGACTGCGGGGGAAAAGAGGGAGTCGGTGGCAGTGCAGCGCCCTAGTGTGCCTCCCTCCAGGCCGGCCCGGCTGGCGGCGGCCGGCATCAAGATGGGGCTGGCACTGCAGCAACCCCCTGTCCTCCCAACCTGATCTTTGATCCCTTCCACTGCACAACCACGAAAGGCTACCAAAACTGAGTGAGGTCCCACTGTCCCATCGGCCGCCGTGGTCCTGAAGCCATGCACATGCGTGCCAGCAAAAGCGCGGCGGCCGAGCTAACAGATTTGTCATCTAGGGTTGACTTGAACCACACACCTTTGCTCTGAGGCATGCCAATCTACCTTACACGACATGTCTGGGCCAAACCATGCAGCGCTTGGTGCAGCGCCAGGTCGCCCATGCTGCCGGCACCGCTGCATTGAACAAGGGGCACGGCATATGCGGCAGCTGCGCTCTTCACTGCCTGCCACTGCCCTTCCAAACGCCCTCTGCATCAGGCGTCCGCAATCAGCAGGCCGGCGCGCAGGAACTCGTCGAACAGCAGCTCGGCGCAGCTGTCGTAGCTGGCGCACCGGCGCTTGAAGGCGCGCAGCGCGTTTAGGTCCTCCTTGCGGCATGACCAGCCCTTCTTCTGCGGGGGAGAGGCCATGGGTGAGGGGCCAGGGAATGGCCAGCAAGGGTGACAAAGGCGAAGCGTGTGTGTGCTATCAAAGTGCCATCTCAGACTGGATCACACGAGGGCAGCGGGCGCCAGACTGCTAACTACGCACTCAATACACTGCTACACTCCCAGCCTGCATGCCGCACCTCTGTCATGCAAATGTCCACAAGGTACTGCAGTGATGCAGGGAGGAGAGGAAAGCGATGGAGGTCCAGCTCAACGGAGGAGAAACGGCAGCAGGCATGGCAGGGACCACGCTTGGCAAGTGCCGAGCGGTGGCTGCCTGCCGCGGACCAATGGCCGGGCATTCTACCCACAACAACTTGCTGGACATGCAGGCTGCTGTCCYCGGCAGCAGCAACGTCGCATGCCACCAGAGACTGCCCCAGTACGTGCCTGCATCCAGAAGACATTGGTGGCCGGCACGTGCGCCTCCCAGCGGTTCTTGGTCGCCTTCTTCATGCGCCGGTACGTCTCCGCCTGCGGAACCTCAGGTGCAGCATCAGCGGGTGGTGCATTCAGCATGCAGAACGCCACCCCACCGCTGCCCACCACGCACTACAGTGCTGATTGGCAGGTGCTGAACGCGTAAGAATAAGAGCACGCAAGATAAAGACGCACGCCTGCACGCTGCCCTTGGGCCCCTTGAACAGCTCGGGTCAGCGAGCCAGCCACATCAGTCAGACCAGGTAAATGAACATGCATTTCTTTTCCACGCACCTGCACGCTGCCCTTGGGCCCCTTGAACAGCTCGGGGTCGGCGGCCAGGTCGCAGAAGGCCACCTCCCCCGTCACCGTGACCAGGCGCGACAGCGTGAAGTCAATCAGCGTGACCTGCGGGTAGTGCAGGGCAGAGAGCTTTGAGCACAGTGAGCATGGGCACTTGAAGTGGGCAAGCCAGCAAGACGGCATGATGGACAGCATGACCTCAGGGGTGTGCAGGGCACAAGCTGGAAACTTTGAGCAAATGGCCCTGGCATGCATTCACTTGGACGCATCCCCTTCTTGGCTCACCGTCACCCCGCTGGTGCCCGCCTCCAGGTCCACGCCCCGCAGGCGCGCCCCCACCGCCGCCGTGGCCGCCGGCTCCTCGCTGCGCCGGATCAGCAGGTTGCCCCAGTGCAGGTCGCGGTGCTCAAACTGGCAGGCCTCCTCCGCAACAGCCACCGCCAGCGCCGTCTGCGGGTGGTGGGGCAGCACGTGGGCAGTGGGGAGGGGGCATATGGGGTCAGGCAGGGGCCATGCTGGCCGAATTGCGCCCAGTTCCAGTGCCTCGTTTGCTTGCTTCGTGGAATTGCATCAAACACGTATGCAGCAGCAGCCCGACATACAGCTAGCACACAAGCTTGCTTAGCCATTCCTTCCCATGGCCCCTGTGCTGGCTGCTTGCCTGCAGCAGGATGGAGCGCACTTCCTCGAAGGTGCGCAGCTCAAAGTGCTCCAGGTCGGCGCCGCCGTCCGCCACCACAAACACCTGCAAGGGGGGCAGGGCAGGACGGCAAAAAAAGTGATGACCAGCAGAAGCATCATGTGGCCGCATCACACATTTTCAGCCAGCCACACAACCCCCCTGCAACACCGGCCACCAGAAGGAAACGCACCATGCGCACCACACCACCCTTGACGCCCCGACACGCACCACAAACAGCTGGTCCTCCAGCCCCGCAAACACGTCCACCGGCTCGTTCTCCGACTCGTTCTCCTTGTCCCAGCGGTGCCACTCGCGGCGCAGCGCCTCGCTGTACGCTCCCCGGCACACCCCCACTCCGTACGTCTCCACAAACCCGGTGGTCATGTTGGCGGGCGCCTCGCCTGCTGGGTGGGCAGCAGGGCGAGGGGTGAGGCTGGGTGAGATGTGATAGCTATCGGCAGGTGGTGGCTTGACAGACAACATGGTGTGGGGCAGCGTGCTGCGAGCTGTGCATTGAGCATCCTGTCCGCCCATCCCACCACCACACCCTGCCCACACCTGGCTCTGCCGCCGCGCCGTTGAGGCGGCTGAGCGTGAGCGTGACGCTGACCTCCGCCAGGATTTCGTCCGCCCGCTTCTGCGGCTCGCCATTCACCAGCACAGAGCCCTCCATGGGCACAATCTTGAGCACCACGCCGCCCGCCTTGAACGCCTCGCCAAAAGTGCCTGTGGAGGGCGCAGATCAGGTACAGGTGGTGTGCGACTCCGGCTCTGGCCGCAAGCAGCAAGGACGGAAGGAAGGAAGGAAGGAAGGAAGGAAAAAAAATGAAAATGCAAAACTTTGCTCACCCTCGCCGATCTTGCGCACTTTGCGCAGGTCCACGTGCTTGCCCAGCAGCTCGTCCATGGAGGGCAGCAGCTGGGGGTCGCTCTGCGGCAACAAGTGATGGAGTTGGCAGTGAACGACAAATCTGGGGCACTAGGCAAGCAGAGTTCGTGCACTTGCAAGCATTGGAGTCACTCCAGCAAGGCCTGCCGGCAACAGTGTGCCCATCACACTATACACTGAGCAGCCGCATCCCACACATGCAAGCGCACCTCCTGGCCGCACAGCACCAGCAGCTGCTGCAGCGGCGTGAGCTCCTCTGCCTCCTCGTCTTCTGCCGCTGCCTCAGCCTCTGCAGCTGGCTTCTCCAGCTGGGCAGCCTGCTGCTCCTCCTGCAGCTGCAGCTTGGCTTCCAGCTCATGCCGCAGCGCCTCGACGGCTGGAGAGGCTGGTGCTGCCTCTGCCTCCGCTGCTGCCTCTGCTGCCTGCTCATCTGCAGCTGCCTCCTCCTCAGCGGGCTCCGCTTCTGCCGGCTGCTCGTCTGCAGCTGGCAGGGGCGATGCTGCTGCTGCCGCTGCCTCCTCATCGGTTGCTGCTGCATCCGCCTCCTCATCGTTTGCTGCTGCCCGTGCCGCAGGGCTGGCCGCCGCTGCACTGCTGTCAGCCGGCAGCTGCTCCAGGGCCGTCACTGCCATGCTCTGCGGCGGCAGTGGGCTGTCCCCTGCCTCGCTGCCGCCCTCCTCCCCGCCAGGAGACGCAATGGGCGACAGCGCTGGCCGGTCTGCGCCTGCTGCGCCTGCTGCACCCACATCCGCGGCGTGCAGGCCCTGGGCTGCTGCTGCGCCAGCCGCAGGGATCTTGCCGCGGATGCCCAGCCACTGCAGCGCGTCTGTAAGCCCCACGGACAGCCGGGACAGCATCTTGCCGGTACCGCTGAGCCGGCTGGGAGCCACAGACGAGCGGCGGCCACGGGTGGCCAGTGAGTGGCGGTTGACCGCCCAGGGGCTGCCTCCCATGCCAGCATTGTCGGCTGCCACCGACAGGCGATGTGGGCCGGCTGCGCCTGCGCCCAGCGTGCTGCGCCGTGCTGCTGCTGGCACGCCGCCCTGCTGCCTGTGAAGGAGAGATGGGCGCAGATGAAGGAGATGAGGGCGCAGACAAGGCAGCCGTGATTCCAGGAGCAGACTACTGCAGAGCACCATGTTTTCTCTTCAGGCAGTTCGGCAGCCAAAGCCAAGCAGCCACCCATGCACCGCGCACTCACTCCTGCATCGCGCGCGGCGGCACGTTGAGCTTGAGCGGCGACTGGTTGGCCTTGCTGCTGGAGGCCAGCGCAGCGGGCACCGGCCACGCCACCATGGAGGAGCGGCGGCGGGACAGCCCCAGTGACATGGCACGCTGCTGGCGCAGGGCGGTGCCCGGTGTGGGTGCTGCTGCAGCCAGCGCCTGGCCCACCGCCACCTGCCGCGTGCGGGGCGGCGTGCGCCGCTCCGCTTGTGCAGTGCCCTGGCCGCGGGCCTTGGCAGCTGGGGGCGTCTCCACTGCCAGCTCAAAGGCATCCACCTGGTTTTGGTGCAAATGAGAGCAGGGATGGGAGCAGCTTTGTGGGTGCTCAGCCCCTGCACCAAAAGCTATGTCCATCATGGAGTGGATTGTTTCAGCACAACCTGATAAGACAGTCACCCAGTCCGCACCTCTTCAAAGTACGCCCTCATCTCCGCCAGGTGCTGCCGCCGCTCCTGCTCCGCCCGCTCAACCGCATTCTTGCGGCGCCAGCGGCCGACGGCGCCGCCTGCCTCGTTGTGCCCGCCCGACTTGGCGGTGCTGGAGGCGCCCGCATTCTCGTCCTGCTCCACCGTAGGGCTCTCTGGCACCGGCGTCAGCACCGAGGGCGCAGTGACGTAGGTGGAGGCCGCGCTGCTGGCATCGCTGCCGGCGGCGCTGTCACCTGACGTCGCCTGTGGCGGCGGCGGGGTGCGGGAGAGGGGGCGGGTCTTGCCGTCCTGCTGATCACCACAAATACGTGCCACGCAACAAGCAGGGCAAGACAAGCGGCGACAAAAAGGCGCAAGGCGAGCGAAAAAAGTTTGTCGCGCGCGCCCAGACCTCTCCCGCCCCGCTGGCCCCGTGCCTTGCGAGACTTGCGGCTGAAGGTCACCACCGAGGCCATGGCGCCATCCGCAGCGCGCCCGACTGTCGCCGCCTGGTGCAGGCTGCGGCTGTCTCCAGGCGCAACAGATGCCCTGAAGAAAAGCAATCCGTGCTGTAGAGCTCGGCAGAAATGAAGAAAGCGACCGGGCGTCTCATGCCGGCGCGGCGGCGAGCCGGCACAGCGCGTTGGGCACCGCCACGCCTGCCTCGCTGCATGCTTCACTCTTGTGCGACACCAAATTGTTAAACAGCTCACAATCAACTGCTCAACGACTGCCTGAGGCCGCAGCTTGCACTCCTGTACCCCCCACAGGGCCCCTCGCCGCTCTGGTGCCCCCGCTGTCCGTCACGTGTCAATGAACAGCACCCAGGGGCCCTCAGCCCCCAGCTTTTTCATGTCGCACAGGAAGAGGCCGTGTTGGTGGTGACCCCAGATGCCCCACGGACCGTTGGTGGTTGTCCTGCGCAGGGTGGGCGAGCGGAAAATGCAGGGGATCGCCTGTCTGTGCCTTTGGGGGTGGGCCAGCCTGCGCCCTGTTGCCTTGTGATGGACGCCAACGGCATTTCCAGCAGCGCATGCTGCAGCAGCATGAGCGCAGAAGCTGCATAGGCTTGACCTTTCGTGCACACCTCGGTGCATGCACAGCACCCACCTGTTGCCCAGGGCACAGCCCTTCCCTTCTGCCAGGGCCTGGCCTATTGAGTCAGGCGGTGGTGCCACTGCCTCCTCTTCTGCATAGATGCGGCTGTACTCTGCTTGGAGGCTTTCCAGCAGGTGGCGGCGCGTAAAGCCACCAGGCACGTCACCGTGCAGTGTAACAACTGTTGAGCGGCGCAGCGGGTAGTCGATCTGTACTTGGATGGATGGCTCATGGATTACCACGTCTTGTGGCCGCACCAGCCGCCTGCCATGCTTCCGCGCTTCATAATCAGCCGCTGACTTGTCCAGGCTCGCACCCGGAACTACCTCCACACGCCCCTCGCACATCGCAACGACGCAGAAGTCTACATGTCCGCCAGATGCCCTGCAGGCATGCGCAGGTGGAAGAATGATTGGATAGGGCTGGGTGGGGCAGTGCACAGTGTAGCCGGCAGCAATGCGACGCTGGACTGACGCTGGGGGCTGTCAGTTGCGGCAGGCGCGTGCGCTGGCTCACATCCTCCGCCACTGGTTCTTCTGTTTGCGATACTCGCTTAGTTGCGCCACCAGCTGCTGCACTTCTGGGCTGTTGATCAACACGTCCATCGCATCTGAGGCGCCGTCGACGCCGCTGGCGCCCAAGGTGCTGATCCGCCAGGCAGCTCGCTCGGCCTGCTTGCGGCGAAGGGTCTTGGCAGCGATCACCACGCCGGCTGCTACGGCGGCACCGCCCAGCGCCCAGCGAACGGGGCGCCAGAGCTGTGGCGCCGCCATGCTGCGCAGGGCGCCGGCTGTGCAACGCTGCGAATTATATTGGGGTGTGCCGAGGTTGCAGAAGCGCGAAAGAGGTCAATCCATCGAGCAGGACCCTCCCCTGCATGGGGGCGCCGCCCGGCAGGTCCAGTCGTCTCCAGTGAGGTATGAATGTCCAGAAATGCTGCCAACAGCAGCAATCTCCACTCAAAATGTTCTTGACTTAGGTATGCCGAAATCCAGATACATTCATGTGGACTGCTTGAGCAGCTGCATGAGGGCAGGCAAACGGAGGCTGGCCACCGGCACCGGCGACAAGCGACGAGCCAGCTTTATCTGCCGAGCTGCATTTACATGATTGAGACCAAACCAGAGCAACAGCTTGCCATCGCAAGCACACAGCATGGCAAGCATCATACATACACTATATACAAGCGTACACGAGCAGCATGCCAGCATGCCCTGCACGCCAGCAAGCCTGCTGCCCGTTCAATGCGGAAGCGGCCATCGGGATCACGTGTCGATGAACAGCACCCAGGGCCCCTGTGCCCCCAGCTTCTTCACTTTGCACAGCAGCAGGTTGGACTGTTCGTGCCCCCAGATGTCGTACGGGACGTTGGTGGTGGGCCTGCATGAGAGAGGCGGGGCGGGGAGGTCGCTGGGCGTAGTGATTGGGCACCTCTGGTGCGACAGGCCGCTGCACCTCGGCAGTCTGCATGCACATGCCTGCCATGAGAGTATCGAGCGCATGTTTAGTGCAGCGGGCTCACCACGGCATGCCCTGCACAATGTAGCAGATGTGCAGACACCGCACACCTGTTGAGCAGGGTACGGCCCCTCCTGTCGGGCAGCGGTGCCGCCACCTCCTCTTCAGCATAGATGCGGCTGTACTGTGCTTGAAGACGCCCCAGCAAGTGGCGGCGTGTGGAGCCGCCAGGCAAGTCGGCATGCAGCGTTACGACTGTTGGGCGCTGCAGCGGATAGTCGATCTGGACTTGGATGGTCTGTTCGTGGATGACGATTTCGTGCGCCCCAACCAGCCCGGCAGGCGGGCAGCACGGTCGGCAGCCGTCTTGTCCAAGCTCACGCCCGGTGCTGTCCTCACATTTCGTCTGCTGAGGCAGAACCGAACCTGGAACAATGTCAACAGCGGGCCCATTAGCACTGCTGACCCTGACCCTCCACTTGTGCCGATCACCTCACGCACAGGCACCCCGGTGCTTGGCGAAATGACCTCTGCCTCGACAGCTAGCAGCACACAGCTTGTCAAGGCCGCACGCATTCCAGCCACCGCTACTCAGTTCAAAGCCCATTTTGGAAGAAGAATAAGAGTGCCAAATTCTCAGGTGCATGTAAAAGCAATGCCAGGCTGACGCTGGCCCATGCTGCTGCTGGGCCGGGCGGCGGTGGCAGAGCGGTGGAGGTCGGGCTGCCAAGCACAACACCGCCCCCTTCCATCGCGCCTCCATTCCCCGATCGTCAGCAGTAACCTGTAGATCAGCGGGGGCAGGGCTCAGCGCGCGGGAAACCAGGCGCCGCGTCTTTGCTCGCCCGGGCGAGCGCGCCAGGAGGGCGCGTGACAGCTCCGAAGGCGGCGTACGCTGACGAGACCACGTCCAGCTGGTCGTTGCGCACCACCGCGGCCACCGCCGCCGCCGCAACTGAACCGCCGCCGCTCGGTCGCGCCCGGCCTCGCGCAGGATGGCCAGCCTCTTCAGTTTCAGCAAGTGAGCGCATGGTTTGCTGGTGGATTCGAGCTCGTCCACAGTGTGACCCTGTTGTTGCCCTGCTGGTTCACCGCCCTGCTCTCAGCACCCACCTGCTCCCCGCCGCCGCTCCGTCCCTCCCTGCCACAACCGCAGGAAGGGCGGCACGTTCCGGTCGGTCAAGAATGTGCCGGTGGGCGCCAAGGGGCTGACCCTGAAGCAGCACATTGAGCACACGCTGGGCACAGGTGCTGTGGAGGACGCGGTGCGGCTGCCGCCGGGTGAAGACATGAACGAGTGGCTGGCGGTGAACACAGGTAAGGAGGATGGTTTATTGCACAGGCTGCTGCGGAGGGTTCGTGTGTTTAGTATGCCAGTCCGGACTGGACGGGAGGAAGCGGTGCGGCTGCCGCCGGGCGAAGACATGAACGAGTGGCTTGCGGTGAACACAGGTGAGCCGAGAGTTATGAACCTGCGCCATTTGTGACGGCAGCTGCAAGGTAGGTTACCGCCGGGGCGAAGACATGAACAAGTGGCTGGCGGTGAACACAGGTTGGGGGAGAAAGTTGTGCCGTCAGCGGGTGGTTGAACAGTGGTGGTTGCAAGGATGGCTGCGGCTGGGCGATGAAGCCGACGAAGGGCCCGCCTAAAACAGGTTGTGCCCAGCCTCCAAAAGCTGACTGCCGGCTTTGCCCTGCTGCCTGCGTTGCTCTCCTCCCCTTTACAGTGGTGTTCTACAACGCCGTCAACGTGCTGTACCAGGTGCTGGACGAGACGCTGTGCACCTCGCAGGTGGGTTGGTTTGGACATGTTGTCATGTTTTGCCTCGTGGATAGTTCCAGGATAGTTCAGCCAGCCGTATTATTCAGCTAGCCGCTTGCACTGGGACAAGCACTTGGCTCACACGCACAGGCTGAACATCGTGACACCTCAACGCGGTACAGCGCCTGGCGCACACGCCCCGTGCCAACCTGCACGCACATTGACAACCTTCACACACCCAATCACCTGCACCCCTGGTTGATTTGCAGCGGTGCCCGGTGATGAGCGCGGGGCCGCAGTATGAGTACCTGTGGGCAGACGGCGTGAAGGCAAGCATTTTCTTTAGATTAGGGGCAGCGTGTTGTTTTGTAAATGTTGCCTGCACTTGGCAGTTTCAGTACCTGTGGGCAGACGGCGTGAAGGCAAGCTGTTCAAGCTGTTGCATTGGAGTAGTCTGCCGGCATTGCATGGTCTATGTTTGCATTTGCCTGCGGAACTGAGCACCTGTGGGCAGCCGGCGTGAAGGTGGGCAACCTGCAGGCATGACTTGCCACTTGATTGGCTGCTGCTGCTGGCCTTTGCTGGTGCTGTCTGTGGGAATTTTGCAACGTTGGTTTGAGTGGCCAGCAGCTGCTGTGCTATGTTGTTCAGTCCAAACCTGCTGGCCCTCCCTCCTGCCTTCAGGTGAAGACGCCGGTCAAGCTGTCGGCGCCCGACTACATCAACTGCTTGTTTGACTGGGTGGAGGACCAGGTGGGGGGAGAAGAAGTAACATGCACGAAGCGCACAGGCCTCTCATACTTGCACGGCCGCGTCTGTGCTCCTCTCGAGCTAACTGAGCGTGCATGCAATGAACATAGGACCTTACCTCAACCCTGTTCCACAACCACTGCATGCAGCTGGACAACCCCGCCGTGTTCCCGCAGCGCTACGGCGGCTCGTTCCCGCCCAACTTTGCAGCCACGGTGAGTGTGCGCTGTCTGCCTGGTTGGCGCGGGCGCCGCAGCCTGGCTTGCCGGCGGTTGCCGCCGCACTTGACGGCGCGTGCACCGCGTGCTGTCCGGTGAACAGGGGAGCCCTTGAAACATCATTCACCCTCTGCATTCTGTCTGGATGCCCCTGCAGGTGCGCAACATCCTCAAGCGCCTCTTCCGCGTGTACGGCCACATCTACCACTCCCACTTCAGGCATGCATGACTTTAATCGTTAATTTTGCTGTGTCACAGTGTGGTGACTGTTTGGTTGATGCCATGTTGTCGCTGTGCCGTCTCTGGCGGCATCGCATTCATCATGCGCGCTTCAGGCAAGCAGGCACAGTCAGCATGGCTGTGGATGTCGATTTGGCGGATGCTGTGCTACAGCATGGGAATTGACTGCATGGCAACTGCACCGTGTTGATGACTCCCCTGCCAGCAGCGCAAACCCAGACCCCGCCAAATGCAAACTCCAATCTCCAACTCTGCTGCCAAACCCAAACTCCAATCTCCAACTGCGCCAAATCCCAACTCCAGTCTCCAACCCTGCCAAACCCAAACTCCAATTCCCAACCCTGCCAAACCCAAACTCCAATCTCCAACTGCGCCAACCCAGCTTGTTCTGTTTCCTCCCCCGCAGGCAGATAGAGCGGCTAGAGCTAGAGCCGCACCTCAACACCTGCTTCCGCCACTTCATGCTCTTCACGCTGGTGGGTCTTCTGTATGCTTTATCGTCGCTGCGTGTGCCTGGTGTGCTCCAGCTACCTCATGCTTCCCACGCTGGCGGGCCATCGTGCCTGGTGCTTTCTCAGCCTGCCTCTTGTTTTGGTCGTTTGCAGCCATTCGCCTTCCTCATGGTCCTCTGGCCACACTTCAATGGATCCCCGCAGGAGTTCAACCTGACTGACGAGCGGGAGAAAGCCTCTCCTGAGTTCGCCTTCCTTTTTGTCCGTATATTCCCCCGCAGGAGTTCAACCTGATTGATGAGCGGGAGTTGGCGCCGCTCAAGGAGCTGATCGACCGCATGGTGCGGTAGCGCGACGCAGCACAGCACAGCAGGCACAGCACAATGGAGCGTGACCGCTCGGCATGCCCAGCGTATTCAAGTGCACGTCGCTGAAAGAGTTGCTCAGCAGCAGCCCCGGGGCTCTGAATTAAGCCCTGCATCTTGTACTCCAATCTCTTGACCTGTACCACTGCCTTTACCGAGCTCTGTCGCTCAACTCTCTTGCTCAAGCCCAACTTTCGCCTGCGTCTTTGCTGCATGCTCATTGCAGCAGCCACCAAGATCGCCTGCTCGACCTAACTGCCTCGATGGGCCTCGTGGCATGGCGGGTGTTACACGCACGCAGCCGGCTAGGTGGCACACAGCAGCGTGCCACGGCAAGTCAACAAGGCAATGCCGCCACAGCTGGGCAGCAGGCAGCTACGCCTACTGTCCCAACCGGCCGCCGTCTCAGTCAGTGGGGCCCAGCAGAGCCTGGCAGCTGGGGGGCTAGAGGTGGCTGCTCCCCCAGAGCGGCTGCTGTGCGAGCAGTAATGGCTGGCTGCTGGGGGGCTAGAGGTCGCGCTCGCGCCGCCGCTTGCTGTCGTCGTAGCGGTCGTATCTGGAGGGGGATGGAAGGAGTGCACAAGTGAGCAAGCACCACCTGCTTCTGCCGCACGGCCCTGCCGACACTGCCTGCACCATCGCACACAGCCTGAGCACAGACAGCCCGAGCAGCAGCAGCCCCACGCACCCTGCGCAAATGCACGGCATATTTGCGACTGCACACTCAGCACAAGAAGCCTCACCCGCGCTCCCGGCTGCGCTCGCGCTTGCGGTCCCTATCGTAGTCGCGGCTGCTGCGCTCCCGCTCCCGGTACCTGCAGCAGCAGGGGGCGAACATGCAGTCCACTGAGCAACCAGCACAGTCGCAGACTGGGCGCCCGCAGCATGGATGGGGTAGCGCACTCCAAGCACATGCTCTGCCAACACACCAACGATGTGCGCTGCCTGCCCTGCTCCCAAACAGCAACAATTCCAGCCCACCTGTCGCGGTCTGACCGCTCCCGATCGCGGTCGCTGCGCTCGCGCTCGCGAGACCGCTCCCGCGGCCGCGCCTCCTCACGCTCCCTGCAAGCGAGTATGGGTGTGTTGCATGCACACTCAGGTCGTCCGACTGGAATACTCTTCAAGAAAAGTTGAAAACAGTCCCACAACGGCAGCCGCAGAAGGCGTCACGAGGCCCACCTGCTGCGCTCGCGGCGGCGCTCCCGCTCCGCAAGGTGTCCCAACTCCAGCCAGGCTCACAGCAACAGCACACAAGCCCTGCTCTGACCAGCAGCACGACACACGATCCAGTTTGCTGCAGGAAACAGTTTGCCCACCTGCTGCGCTCGCGGCGGCGCTCCCGCTCCTCGCCGCGCGGCGCCTCCTCCTTCTCGCTGCCGTCCTTGCGCAGCGCGCGCTCCCTGCGGCAGAGGGAAAACGTGGATGCAAAATCACACTTGCAGGTCAGAGGCTGAAAGTTCAAGCTGCACCCGCGCACAGCAGGCGCCCCTTGACAAATCTTGTGGCTGAACGCGCTGCAACCCAGCAAAACTAGGCGCACTTTTCGGCTATCGCGCGCTCCAGCAGGCGCGCCACAAACTGCTTCTTCACGTCCTTGGGGGGCGCGGGGTGCAGCCGCCGCTCGCCGCCCTTGCCGCCGCCCAGCCGCCGTGGCCGCCTGCGGAGGTGGGAGGCGGCACGTTTGATGCTTGAATCCTGCCGTGCATGCAAGCAGCATGACTAACAGAGGCAGAGGGAGGTGCAGTGCTATTACCCAAGGCTGCACGCTTGCATCTGGCACAACTGTGGTGCAATTCGAATACAGAGCAACACACAACAGAAAAACGAAACATACCAGTTGGGCACGGTGCGGCCGCGCTCCACATCCACCAGGCAGCGCTTGTCCTCGATCTTGCGCCCGTCCGCCATCTTGTAGGCCTGTGGGGAGGGAGAGCAGCACTGGTGAAACACAGCCGTGAAATACAACGGTCGGAAACAGAAAAAACGAGACATATTCTTGCGCCCGTCCGCCATCTTATAGGCCTGTCATCATGCACAGCAGGAGGCAGCAGCTAAGAAAGGCGGGCAAGCATCCGCATGCAACTTGCTGCCCGTATCTCACTGCCTGGCGGCCCAGCCCTGGCACAGAGCAGTGTCCTGCGACCCTGCTCCACCCAACTCTGCAAGGCTGTTGTTAGACCTTAACTTGATCGAAACTGGCTGATCAAAAGCCCGCACCTGCTTCATGTCGTCCTTGCGCTCGTACTCGATGAAGGCGTAGCCCCGCGGCTTGCCTGCAGGCAATGAGTTACCGGAGAGTTCATACGATGCATGCCCAATGTCCTTGCACACCGGCCACCCCAATCTGCAGCGTCTCAACCAGTGCAGCCACCTCGCTCGTCATCATCGGTCCACCCTGCTGGTTTGCCACCCCCTTCCGCACCCGTGTTCTTGTCGTGCACGAGGCGAATGTGCTTGATGGGCCCGTACTCCTCAAACTCTACGCAACCCAGCCAATTATATCAAGTGCACCAGATCTCGAGCGCACCCGTGTTCTTATCGTGCACGAGGCGGATGTGCTTGATGGGCCCGTACTCCTCGAATTCGCGCTTCAGCTTGCGCTCCGTCACGTCGTACGACAGGCGGGAGACAAAGAGCGTCTTGAAGGGATCGCCCTGCGATGGGAAGGTGGGGGTGCGCAGAGAGCCGATGTCAATGGCAGGAGTGTCGCTCACATAGTAAGACAGGCGGGACGCAAAGAGCGTCTTGAAGGGATCGCCCTGCGGTGCAGGTGGCGTGTGGTGTGGTTGTGAGGGGGGTGCCCCTTGTGCTGGAAGCAGAGTGCAGACATGGCACACAAACCGTGCCCCCAACATCTTTCACTTGCAATGGCTGCCTGCCTCACCTCAGGGTTGGGGTCCTTAGCCGGGTCCAAGCCCTTCAGCGCCTCCTACCCCCGCTGTACCAAATGCATAACAACCACAACAAAACAAGTACAACGTTGCTCGCCTCCGCATTCGGGTCCTTGGCAGGGTCCCACCCCTTGAGCGCCTCCTCCCGCTGCGCCGCCGCTGCCTGCTGCCGCTCCTGCCGCAGCCGGATGTCCCTGCAGGGCAAGCAAACAGCAGAGGAGTTGTCAAGTTTGTGTTGCACGTCCTTGTCTCATAACAAGCAGACACCGTGCCTGCCGCAGCCGGATGTCCCTGCGGAGAGAAGCGAGCAACGGCAGCCAGAGCAGTGTGCTCAGCAGCCACAACTTGTGCTCTGCAGGCTTGCCTSCAGCACAACCGGCGGCAGCAGCAGCAGCGTGCCCACAGTCCAACCGCACTTTCGACCAGCATGGCCAGCAGCGGCAGCAGCAGCAGCAGCAGCAGCNAGCAGCAGCCAGCAGMGCCAGCGGCAGCAGCCGGCAGCANGCAGAACCAGNAACATCATTGCCACCACCACCGCCACCATCAGCAGCAGCACAATCAGCATGCAAGAGCNAGTTGCCCCTCACTTCTCCAGCTTCGTTTCCAGGTCCACCCGCGCTTGTGTGGGCANGCTCCGGGTTTNCGAACAGGCGGGGCTCCNGGCGGCCGNGTCTCNGGGCGCGGGCGGCTCGTATTCTGGGTCTCCAGGCTCAGCAAAGTGCTCCAAGTACTGCAAGCAGGCCCGGGAGGGAGAAATTGTCAAGATGAAAAGCAGCAACAACTTAGCGGCTCGTACTCTGGGTCTCCCGGCTCGGCAAAGTGCCCCAGGTACTAAGCTATCAACAACCCAACCCAGTGCGAAGCGCGATGGCAGCAGCAGCAGCGCACTGCTGCACAGCTGTGCAGGGCCCCGCCACGCCAATGCAGCTGCCAGGCCAGTGCAAAACTTTTCCCATATGAAAAGCAGCGCCCCACCTGCGCCACGCCGGTGTATGGCAGCTTGGGCGGCCGCTTAGGGGGGCCCTTGTAAGGCGGCAGCGGCGCGCGCGGCGCAAACAGCCGGAGCAGCCGGTCGGGCAGGCCCGTGCGGTGGCTGCTCACTTGCTCCTGCATCCGCTTCTTCTCGCTGATGCGGGAGGCGACGGAGAAGCCGCCGCCGCCTCTGCAGCAGGCGGGGCAAGCAAAGCCAGGGCCGAGGCGGGGCAGTGAGCGGCAGCGGGCGGTGGCAGGCGAGCAGCGGCGCTCGCCCCTCGGCGTGCTGCAATGGACACAGGGACAGCTCCGTGTGCCCTTCCAAGCCGCGGCTGCCGCTGATGTGCTTCCGCCGCGCCACGACCGGCGGGCCCAGCTCGCCCCGCCCTTTTGGCGGGGCGGCGCCACGCGCATCGCGCATGTGGTGGCAGTCGCCGCTCATC
>JADXDR010000138.1:305208-320635 GCA_025026875.1 Chlorella ohadii
AGGTGCGGCCGCCCTGCACCACGGCTGGGGCTGCGCGCCTGCGCCGCCGCCGCGGGTGCCAGCAGCGCCAGCTGCGAGCGATAGGAGGCCACCTGCTGCTGTAGGGCCGCCACCTGGCGCTCCAGCTCAGCGATTGTCGCCAGGTCAGCCGGCCGCGGCTCCCTGCAAACGTCAGCAGAAGGCACCGTGACGTGGCCAGCAGATGCCCAGCTGATGCCTTGTGGTTCCCAGCCCCCTGCCTGCTATCTGGGAATGCACTTCCTACAGAACCCGCCCCACAATGACCGCACACCTGCCAATGCGGTCCTGCAGCGCCGCAATGCGGTCCAGCAGCGCGCTCTTCTCGTCCAGCAGCTCCTTGACCTAGCAGGCACAACAACATGAGTGCTGGGCATGAGCAGATTGCACAGCATGGACGCCCAGGCAAGTTACGTTAAGTGGTTAGCGAACCGAACAGAGCCCTGTTGACTGTGCAGGTGTGCACATAGGCATAACGCCAGTCAGCCAGCGGCACAACCGTGTAGTGCCATCTCATCCCATGCCCGTACCTGGCACTGCAACTGTGTCGTGGCCGCCGCCACCGCGCCATCCACTGCCAGCTGGGTGCTCTGCGCCGCCGCTGCTGCCCGCTGGTGTGCACACTCCAGCTCAGCACCCAGCTCCTCAACTCGAGCCTCCAGCACCGCCCGCGCCTTGAGCAGCTGGCGCTCCGACTTCTCCAGGCTGGCGATGGCGTCCCTCAGGCGGGACACCTCGCTCGAGTGGCGCTGGTCTGCCTCCGCCAGGGCCTATGGCGGGCAGGGGTGCGGATATACTTGATGAGCTGGGTAGTGATAAGGGCAGAGGTAGAGACGTGCGACACATGATAATGCCTGTCGAAGAAAGCAGGGCACTCGTGCCAGGCAGTCTGCATACAGAGAACAACTTTTTNCGGATCGCCCTACACTCGGTTGTGCACAACTACGTTGTGCAGAACTACGACGCAACGCAGGCGAAAGCATGTGTGCACCTGGCGGTGCTTGGCGGCAGCTGCCGCCCGCTCCTCATCGTGCAGGTGCTGCAGGCGAGCGGTCTCAGTGGCCCAGCGCAGCTGGCACGCCTCGTCCGCTCGGCCCAGCTCCTATAGCAGTGGTAAATCGTGGCAGGTGGTGAGGGCATGCAAGCACTCGGCATGCAGCAAATCGTCCAAGTGGCGCCCGATGCACCCTGCACCCGGTGCAGCAGCATGCTCCCTGCTCAATGTCCTTCCCACCCACTAGAAAGTGCATGCACCTCATCTCGCAAACACCGCCATTCACAACACTGCTGGCATGCGCTCCAACCTTAACGCTTCTCACCTGCTTGTGGTGCTGCGCCGCCTGCTCAGCCAGCAGCCGCGCCTCCTCCAGCTGCTGCCGGTGCTGCCCCTCNGCCGCCTGCAGCGCCGCAGCCTGCTGCTCCCGCAGCCGCACCAGCGCACCATGCATCTCCTGCCGCACTTCCGCCTCGGCAGCAGCCTGCCGCTGGGCAGCATGCTTGGCAGCCTCGGCAGCTGCCGCCGCAGCAGCCGCCTGCTGTTCAGCAGCCCGGGCAGCAGCGCCCTCCAGCTGGCGTGCAGCGTCCTGCTGGGCCGCCAGCAGCTCTGCTGCCAGCCCGCTGCACTGCTGCTCCAGCTGCTCCCTGCTCTGCTGTGCAGCAGCCAGTGTGCGGGTCACCCGAGCCAGCTCGCCCTGCAGCCGGTCCTCAACCGCAGCCAGCCGGCCGCGCCACTCCTCTGCCGCTGCCGCCGCCTGCTCGGAGGCAGCCAGGTCCAAGCTGACTGCTTGCTGCCGCAGCTCCCGCTCCAGCCGCTGCTGCCACCGCTGCTGCTCATCAGCTGCCTCCTGGCGCAAGCTGGCTGCCTGCTCCTGCAGGGCCGCAACCTGCGCAAGGGCGCCGCCGTACCGCGACCGTACATCCAGCGCAGCGCCGCACAGCTGCTGCAGGGCGGCGTGCACCTCGTGCATGGGCGGCGGCAGGCCCTGGGCAGGCAATGAGGCAGCCCCAGCGAGAGCGGGATCCCGCTCAGGAGCTGCACCACTGCTACTGATGCCGGCGCCACCGCTGCTGCCTCCATTGTCCTCCCTGCTGCCGGCCCCGCTGGTCCCACTGCTGCTCCCACTCTCCGCCTCGAATGGTGGCAGCACTGCGTCCTCCAAGCTGAGGTGCACCTGGTTCGGGTCCAGCACAACGTTTTCGGCAAGCTCCCGCATCTTGGCTGCCACCTGGCTGCAGAGCGCCTCCCACTGCCCAGCTGCCTGGGCTGCAGTTACTGCATGCGCCTGCACCAGCTGCTGCCGCTCCTGCTCAGCCGCAGCGGCAGCCTCAGCCAGCTGCTGCTGCAGGGCAGCCTCCCGCGCAGCCAGGGCAGCGGCCACCGCCTCCTGCTGCTGCGCCAGCTGTGCAGCAGCAGCGGCGGCCGCTGCGGCCAGCTGCTGTTCCTGGGCTGCCTTCAGGTTCTGCACCTGGGAATCACAAGCCGCACGTGTCTGAGCAGCCTCCTGCTGCGCCACCTCTGCGGCACGCTTTGCCTCCAGCAGCTGCGCCCGCAGCTCAGCCGCTGCCGCTGCCGCCGCCGTCTGCTGCGCGGCTGCCGCCTTGGCAGCCGCCACCTGCTCGCCCTGCAGCTGGGTCAGCTGGCTGCTGAGCAGGGCCGCCTGCTGCTTCTGTGAGGCCAGCTCCTCCTGCAGGTGGCAGCAGAGCACCACCTCGTTTGTTCAATAAAGGGCAGGCCATGCTGAGAGAGCACACAATCCAGGCTCGCCCACCCACAGCACCAGTGGCTCTGTAACCAAGCGAACACACCAGTTGCCTGCCCATGCTACCTTGCACACCCCCAGGTTCCATAACCCCACCCAATGGCGCAGGAGGACAGGAGGACAATACCCGCACCTGCAGCTGCTGCCCCCGCGCCTCGCTGGCTGCATGCCGCCGCTCCTGCTCCGCCGCCGCCTGCTTGGCGCTGTACAGCGCAAGTCGGGTGGAGGCGTGCTGGGCTCGGGAGTCGGCCAGCTCGCCCTCCAGCCGCTTCACCTCCCGGCTGCAAAATTGTATGGGGAGGTTTTGGTGGTTGATTGGGTTAACAAATCTGCTAAAAGCAGTGGCAGCGTCGCCGTGTTGATCAGTCTCAGCACTGCCGAGTCAAGATGTGATTTCATACCCACCAAGCAGTGGCAAGCAGGGCCACCGCTCCACCCACCTGTGCTCCTCTGCTGCCTGCTGCGCACGCTCCGCCTTTTCATGCACCCGGTGGCCGACATCCGCCAGCTGCTGCTGCAGACGGGTAACTTGCTGCTGCGCTGCCGCTGCTGCAGCCACCGCTGCCGCCAGTCGAGTGCTCAGGCTAGTGCTGTCCTCCTGAGCCCGACCCAACGCCGCCTCCAATCCCTGCTGCTCCTGCTGCGCCGCCGCCAGTTCAGCTGCCAGCTGCTGGGAGCGCGCCCCCAACACCGATGCTTGCTGCTCTGCTGCCTCGGCACGGGTGGCGGCTGCTGCTGCCGTGCGCTGCCCCTCCTCGACCTGCTGGCGCAGCAGCTGCACCTCTCCCTCCCAAACAGCCTGCTGCTGCAAGTGGCTGCCGCTCAGTGCTGCCCGCTCCTCCTGCCACTCCGCAGCGGCCGCTGCAAGCTTTTGGACAGCAGCAGCGGCCTCGGCAACGGCCCCCGCCTGCGCTGCCTGCAGGTTGGCAGACCGCTCTTCTGCCGCCAGCTGCGTTGCCTGCAAGTTGGCCGCAAGTTGCCGCTCCCGTGCCTCTGCCGCCGCCAGCGCCTGCTGCAGCTCCGCCGCCGCTGCTTCATGGGTGTGAAGCGCCTCATCCAGCTGCTCCTGCGCCGTCGCGGCGCGTTGCTGCCAGGTGGCGCTGCTGTCCGCTGCCGCCCGCTGCGCCGCCTCGAGCGCAGCCACGCGCTGGCGCAACTCATCGCGCTCCGCGGCGGCAGCACCCAGCTGCGCCTGCAGGCGGCTGCGCTCCTCCTCGTGCTCCGCCCGCACCGGCGCAAGGGCCTGCTCTAGCTGCAGTGCCTGTGCCTGGTGCTCTGCCTGGCGCTGGAACTCGCGGATGCGATCCGCTGCTTGGGTTAGAGCCTGCTGCAGCCCCGCTTCCGCGGCGGCCAGCGGCGCGGCGGGGGAGGCGGACGTGGTGCTGTCAGAGGTTGCGCCATCCGCCTTGCCGGCGCCCGCCTGCCGAGCGGCACGGGCTAGCGCGGCCAGCCGGCGCCCCAGCTCGCGCTGCAGAGAAGGAGGGTGCGAGCGGGGCGGCATGAGTGGGAGGCCGGCGGGCAGTGGCAGCCTGGGCGACGGAAGGTCTGTGCGGCCCAGGCGCTGCCTTGGCGGCGGAGCGGAGCGCATCCCGGCGTCCCTGCCAGTGCCTCACCTCGATTCCAGGCAGCAGAACCTCCATGGCCCGTCAACAGAACGGCCCGAGGCCCACGCCGATTGGCGGGCGGACGTCTCGCGCCGCCAGAGGAATATTGAGTTCCTTGGCAGGGAGGAGGGAGGGACAGCACCCGGTCCAAAAACTCAGCTCCGCAACGCATTTACCATGCGCGCCGACGCGAGCCCATAGTCCTGCATGCATGCACATCGCACATTGAGATTGCCCTCCTATTCATCGACAGCAGAGCCAGAGGCTACAAGCTCCGCAGCGCGGCATATGCAACTCGGCTGAACAATGGCCAAGCCGCAGGGCAGCAAGCGCCCTGCCTCCGACAAGGCGGGCSGGTCGCCCGCCAAGAGGCAGAAGGCAGMGGGCGGSGGCGCCSGTCCCGCTCACGCCGCCAAGGGCGGCAGGCCTGGGGGCAAGCCCGGCGGCAAGCCGGGTGCCAAGCCGCAAGTGCCCGAGAAGATGAGCCGGTGAGCGCAGCTGCACGACGGGCTGGAGGCCTGGGTGTCACCGCCGCCACCGCTCCTGCCTGCTGCCGCTGCACTTGCCTTCGCCGCCGTGCCTGCACCCACCTCCACCCGTCACCCGGCGTTCCGCAGCAAGGAGCGCAAGGAGCTGGAGCGTGCGCGCAAGGCGCGCAAGCACAAGAACTTCAACCTCATCCAGGAGGTGGTGCAGCTGTGGGAGGAGGCGCGGCGGCAGGACGTCACTGCCGAAAAACGATCCAAGCTGGTGACCGCCATCATGGGCAAGATCCAGGGGCGGGTCGCTGAGCTGGCGGGCTCCCACTCTGCGTCCCGCGTCATCCAGACGTGCGCCAAGCACGGCACGCCCGCAGGTGCGGCGGGGGTTGGGATGGCTCAGAAAGTGGGCGGGGGGTGGGAGGCAGCTGGGAGGGCACGTGCAGCAGATGTCGATGGAGCATTGTGCGGCAGCACAACCTGTTCTGCAGCNGGACCGGCAGTTTCCACTGACCTCGGTTGTCGTTCAATTGGTCCCGAAGTTCAACTGCTGCTCCTCAACTGCTGCAGAGCGGGCAGTCATTCTGAAGGAGCTGGAGCCCAAGCTGCTGGAGCTGAGCAAGAGCCCGTGAGTGTCTGCTTTTAGGGTTACAGCACGTTGGTTGTGCATGTGTGCGGCCATGATGCACAGCCTTACTGCTGCTGGAGCTGAGCAAGAGCCCGTGAGTGTGTGCTGAGTGTTTCGAAACACCATGCATGCACATGTAGCCTTCCCTGTCGCTGACTGCTGCTGAGCTGGAGCTGAGCAGCCTGGAAGATGGACTGCACCGATTGCTCACGAACTGCACAGACACCACGCTCGTTGCACACCTGGCCCCGCTGCTGCTGACAATGCTTTGTTTCTCTGTTCTTGCTCCAGGTACGGCCACTTTGTGGTGACCAAGCTGATCAGCCTGGCGCCCAAGGAGCAGCTGCCCGGTGCGCCTGCTGCGCCTGCTGCATTGCCGCTGTTGGGTTGCTGCACATGCTGTATCTGGTGTGCCTGCTGTTGTTTGGGCGCTCCATGGGCTGCTTTTGGTTGGGTGGCATCGACCAGCAGCCTCAGGCACCTGAGGGATGTGCCACCAGCGTGCATGCATGCAGCTGGAAAGGCAGGGATGTGAAACCCGGGCGCGGACTACCGCCGTGCCCGCTCGGGTCATGGCCCTGCCTACAGCAACGCGGCCGGCCTTTTGTAACCTTTGGGCTGGCTGCACGGCGGTGTGGGGCGGCCGCTCACTCAGTGGCGGCGCCCCGAATTTGCTGTGCTACATTCCGTCTCTCGCCTTGACCTCCCATCCCAACTAGCACTGCCGATGCTCGGCTTTCAAAATGCTCGCATCGCTAGCCTGAGCCATTTTACTTGCCGTCCACCTGCACATGCACCAACCCCATCCTGTCATCGTCTGTGTCTGCCACAGGCCTGCTCAAGGCGTTCCGCCGCTTCACATTCCCCTCATTATCTGACCTGCTCCTCCTTTCCAAACCGGCCTGCCCGCCACAGGCCTGCTCAAGGCGTTCCGCGGCCACCTTGGCGAGCTGCTGCGCCACCCGGCGGGCAACCACGTGGTGGACGAGCTCTATCAAGGTGCGGTGCAAGTATTCACTATGCATTGCAATGCGGGGATTGCATCATTTCGACAGATGGTTTGGGCCTTCATACTTGGGCTGCCATTCTGTCTCACACTACACTAGTGCTTGCTATCCGTGCAGCGCAATGGGATGACCACGGCGCTCTGAGCACGTCCTTGATCGCTGCTCTAACAAGTTGTCTACTCCCACTGCAGTGGCGGACACGCGGCAGCGCAACTTCATGGCCGCCGAGTTCTACGGCAAGGAGTATGTCCTCTTCGAGGGCGGCATGCTGAATAACGCAGAGGGTGAGCAAGGATTTGAGGGGGACATGCGGCTGTGCTGCATCCTGGTTGATGTGATTGTCACCACTGTCGCTTTAGCCATTCCCTGGAACTTTCACTCCCCGTGCAGGTGCCCCCGCCCACCTGGCGGATCTGATGCCCCGCGTGGACGGCGCCAAACAGCTCCTTGCCKCTCATCTACCGATGCTCATGCTCCATGCTCCATCNGCCCGCCATCACTGCAGGTNGCCCCCGCCNACCTGGCCNGACCTGANTGCCCCGCGTGGACGGCGCCAAGCAGCGCTCCATCATCCAGCACATGAGCAAGGACCTGATCCCAATCNATGGAGAANGGCCTGGTGGACTGCCCCCTGGTGCACCGGTGAGGGGTGTGTGTGCACTGCCTTTCTGCTTATGAGTGGTGGATGCGCATGGATCCCTATGGAGAAGGGCCTGGTGGACTGCCCCCTGGTGCATAGTTGGGGACTGATGCTGCATTGTGTGCGCTGTCTAGTTCAAAGGGCTTGGCCTGGCTGCACTCCCACAATGCAACGCGACCAACGCGCCTTGTTATCTCCATATGTTTCCGCAGGCTGCTGGCGGAGTTCATGGAGTTTTCGCCGGCCTCGGTGGTGGCTGACGCGGCAGAGAACCTGAGCGGCGACCCCCTGCTGCACATGGTGCACACCAAGGCAAGCTTGATGATGGGATTGGTGTCGTTGATGCCTCGTCTCGCTTGTTGCGCAACTGCAAGCAGCTGAGCGGCGACCCACGGCTGCACATGGTGCACACCAAGGCACGCATGCTTCCCAGCCGACAGCAAGCAGGCCACTGCCGGCCGGCCCTTTGCAAGAGGTGCACTGGACATGCCTCCGAGTTGCTGCTCGGCCGGAAGACTGGGCTGCCATGGCAGGCTGCAGCCCCCTTGCTCCTGAGCGCTGCCCCGCTCGCTGCTCCCCTCATCCCGCAGGACGGTGCCAAGGCGGCGTGCATGGCGCTGGCGTACGGTACCGCCAAGGACCGCAAGAAGGCGCTCAAGTGCATGAAGGTGCGTGGGGTTGTAATTGGGCTGGACANGCGGTTGGGGGGTCTTCAGGTTGAGGCTCAACCAAAGTGAGGGTATGTCCACTGACCTGCCTGTCCCTGCTCATATACTTCGCGTCAACCCTGTCTTATCCATGTCAAAACCTTCTTCTTCACCGCAGGGCCATGTGGGGGCCATGGCGCGGGACGAGTGGGGCCACCTGACCCTCATCACCGCCCTCAGCGTCGTGGACGACACCACCCTGCTGCGCAAGAGCATTGTGGCGGAGCTGCAGGTTCGCTCAGCTGCATTGCTGTTCCTCGATGCACCGTCTTTCTTGCAACTGTAGCAAACAGCACATAATCTTGCACTGGCGCAACTTGCGCAGCTGCCGCAAGCCATGCCATGCTGCACTTTGCATTCCTGCTGCACCCATTGAACCACAAATCTGCGGCTGGCCGGCTGGCCGGGCGGCTCCCGAGGAAGACAGTTTGTCGACGGGCGGACTGAGTACTAAGCTGATTGAGTGTCGACTGTTGGAGCGGGGCCTGCCCTTCGGGGCGGGCCGCGTGTCTGAGGGAGCCGACCAGCCACTTGCACACTGCATAGCACACTGCATAGCACGCACTTGTGTGGAGGCACCTTTTCTGCCCCCCTTCAACCTGCACCATGCGCTAGCAAGGCGTCTGCACAATGAATGGCGCCGTTTGCCGCTGCACCCGGCATATGTCGCTTGCCGCAAGCATGCTGTGCTTGCTGGCAGCGTTGGCGCAGCCGAGCCGAGCTTTGCTTTTCCTCTCCTCCATCATCCAACCACCCATTCTCTGAAAGCAGAAGGACCTGGCCGAGCTTGCAGAGCACAAGTATGGCTATAGTCGGTGCTTTCCCGTTCGACCTTGATTCTCAGTTCCTTTCATCCCAACCTGTCCTCACAAGCAGAAGGACCTGGCGGAGCTTGCGGAGCACAAGTACGGCTACCGAGTGCTGGCCCAGCTGCTGCACCCCTGGTGTGGGCGCTACTTGCCGCCCCAGCTGGCGGCGGTGGCCCGCCC
Organism: Chlorella ohadii; assembly: GCA_025026875.1. Classification (NCBI taxonomy): domain Eukaryota; kingdom Viridiplantae; phylum Chlorophyta; class Trebouxiophyceae; order Chlorellales; family Chlorellaceae; genus Chlorella; species Chlorella ohadii. Next base: position 314,040 of record JADXDR010000138.1, read on the forward strand.
AGCAACCAAGGAGTACAGCGCAGAGGCGATGAAGCGGCCGCAGCATGAGGTGGTGGCGGCGGCGCAGGCGGCGGCAGAGGAGGAGTTAGAGCAGCAGGGGGCGGATGGAGCTGCGGAATCAGATGAGGATGAAGAGGTGCGGAGACCCCATGTTTTGATGTGGGGAGTGGCCGTGGTGCCCGTCCCTTTCCTTGCTGGGCTGGCCAGGCGGCTGCACTAGGTCGTGTTGGCACCCGCATGTGCGCATCCGCCGGCTTACTTCCCACATCAGCAAATGCCTCTTTCAGAACAGCCTTGTCCAACAGCATCAAACCCACCCCGCACCTGCTCCCTCCCCTCCCTTTGCCCACCAGGGCGGCGCCGGCGGCCGGCCCACCTCCGGCCCCCTAGGCCTCAGCAAGAAAGACCCGGATGTGCGGCGGAAAGAGCTGCTTGCAGGCGNCGCGCCCGCCAGCCTGGCGGCCGCGCTGTGTGCGCTGTGCGCACAGCAGGCGGGGCAGCTCGTGCGCTCGCAGCATGGCAGCGACATTCTGGTGGAAGTTTGCCGCGGCGGGGAGGGCGGCCTGCTGCTGGAGTGCCTGGGAGACGATGCAGCGGATCAGCTGGCCGCTGTGCATGATGCGCTGGTGGCAGCAGTGGCAGGGGGCAGCGAGCAGGCGGCAGCAGGGGAGGAGGAGGAGGAGGGCGGCCAGCAGCAGCAGGAGCCGGTGCTGCCGCACTTCTTCGGCAGCAGGGCGCTGCGGCGCCTGGTGCTGGCGTCCAACGACGGCGGCGCGGCGGGCGAGGCGGCGGCGGCATTCGCAGGCAAGCTGTGGCGCGGCGCACTGGCGGGCAGCTGCAAGCAGTGGGTGGATACCCATGCAGCTAAGGTGCTTGCGGCGGTGCTGCACTGCGGCGATGCGGCTACTAAGCAGGCGGCAGCAAAGGAGTTGAAGCCGCTAGTCAAGGGCTGCAGCCTGGATGAGTGGGCGGACCGGCTGACCTCCAAAAAGGGCGAGGGCAAGCAGCAGCAGGCAGGCAAGCAGGCGGGCAAGCAGCAGGCAGCCAAGCAGCAGCAAGCGAAGCAGCAGCAGCCAGCCAANCAGGCAGCCAAGCAGCAGCAGCAAGCGAAGCAGCAGCCAGCCAAGCAGCAGCAGCAGCAGCCATCAGCCAAGAAGCGGAAACAGAAGGCATGATGCGCCTTGTCTGCATGCCACCCCTAGTTTATCCTTGATTGCAGCAGCTTGCTTGCATGGCACTTGCAGGCATGCAGCAGGCATGTGTAACAAATCAGACAGGTGCAGTGCTGGGCAGAGGATTGCAAATGGAACAAACCAAGCAGCAACAGCGGGCAGCGAGATGGAGGCAGCTGGGAGCAAAGGAAGGCAGAGTGAGAGGGAACAAACAAGATGGGACTAACAGGCTAGGCACTCAATGCTAACAGAAAGTGGGCACTACGACCGCCACTCATGACTGACTAGGCGGGGGACAATGTCTCAAACTGCCTCAAAGCGTCTCACCTGACTTACTGGGTGCACGGCTGGCAGGGCGCCGCTGCGTGCGCTCGCTAGGTTGCTGTGCCGCCTGTTGGCTGCTCGCCGCAGCGGCAGCAGCACCGCCGCAGGCGCCAACTGCCGCTGTGCAGGTGCGCAACCTGCTGCGCTGGGCTTCCGGCTGTTGGCTCAGGGGGCAAAGCCTTTGAGGAAGTCTTCCACTCGCAGGTTCTCGTCGCCATGCGCCACCTTTTCCTTCTCTTCCGGCATCTTGAGCTGGCCGGTGCTGGCCTTGCAGTCCAGGGCGGCATCGGCGGGGCTGCCGGCATCGGTCACAACCGCACCGCACTCAGCCAGCCAGGCCAAGCAGTCGGCCCAGCCCACAGCTTCCTCTGCCTGCGTGGGGAGCAGGGTTGGCAGCAGGAGAGGAGTGAGGGAGTGGGGTGAGCGGCGCGCAGTTTCGAAGGAATGGAGAGGTGGCAGCACAGCAGCGCGGGCCACAGCGCGCGCGCCTGAAAGTGGCAGCTGCCGCGTCTTGAGTGCAGGTCAGCTGTCCCACAGCCCCACAGCTCCAAACACTGCTGGGCCCCAGCACATCAGCAGCAGTGCTCACCTGCCCTGCAAAGTCTCCCTCGAAATAAAGCTCCATGCAGCCAGGCAGAGGCTCCCGCGGGCCGCCGCCGCCAGCCGACCCATCCGCCGCCCCGCCACCAGCCGCTGCCGACGCTGCGCTGCCGTCGGGCTCAGCAAGCGCGGCTGCCCCCGCTGCTGCTGCTGCTGTTGCGTCGCTASGTGCGCCATTGGCCCCATTGGCAGGCCCRGCTGCCGCCGCACCAGACTCACCCTCTGCGCCTGTTGCAGACTTACCTGCGCCCTCGCCGCCGGCGGCGGCGGCAGGGGAGGCGCGGCCGCCGCCTGCAGCGGGGCTGCCACCTGCAGGTGTGGACGCAGCATGCGCAGCGGGCGCAGCGCGCGCCACAAAGCCCAGCATGCTCGCCAGGAACGGCACCGGCACAGACGGCTTGAAGGCTTTGACCACGACTGTCAGGGTATCAAAGCGCAGCTTGGGAACGTAGATGTCCATCAGGGCTCGGCCCAGGGCGGGGGCGGCAGCGTAGAGCCGGAAAAAGGCCTTGTAGTCTGCAGAGGCCAGCGCCGCTCGCACAGACAGGGCATGGGCCACCGCGGGCTGGGCTGCTTCCTGCGGGGGACGGAGGGGTGGGGGGTTGGAACAGTCAATTGTAGGCGGTCAAGTGTAGGCTGCTGGGYGGGCGGTTGGCCTCGCGCATACCGCCAGGCCACTTGCAAGGCACTCGCAGTGCCTGGCCATGTCTGCAAGACTCCAATTGTGGGCCTGCTAAAAAAAACAAGTCGGCCTCACCTCTCGCTTCACTTTCTTGAGCGTGTTGAGCAGCTGCAGGATCTCGCCGTGCTTGGCGTGCACCGCCTGGAGGAGGGGAGGTAGGGAGGGGCAGCAGGAGGTGGTGAGCACACGGCAGGGCAGCAGAAGGTAGTGACCACGCCACGCATGCCACACAACCGCAGCTGCTGGCATGGGCTCAGCACGGAGGAGCACATCTGACACAACGACGGGCAACAATGTTGCAGCAGACTGAAGCCTGTTCAGCCAATACCATAGCATTGAATAAAAAATTGACCTCACCTGGTAGATTATGCGGTAGGCCAGGAATTCCTCCTTGCTGCCGGGCACACCCTCTGCAGTTGGCAGGCGTCAGCAGGCAGGGCATCATCCGCAGCAGGGTGCCAGACATTGGGCGAGCGGAGCTGCAAATGCAGATCGCCGGCTTGCTCACGTCGGAGCGTCATGCCGGACAGCGCAGGCCATGCAGGTTCCTCCGCGGGTGCGACCCCTCTGCCTCGCTAAGGTGACAGATTCTCCTGCCCTTCTCACCGTTGTGCAGCACACGCAGCTGGCTCCTGATCTGTGCCCCCTGAACACCCATTGTCCCGCTTAAAAACCAACCATGCCTTGCTCTCACCGTTGTACAGCACGCGCGGGTGGCTCGTTTTTCATGCCCTGAAATGCCCATGGCAAACAAACATTTCCTGCTCTCACCGTTGTACAGCACGCGCAGCTGGCTCTGGCACTGGTTGTACTCCGCCACGTCGCCATACTCAAGTGCGGCGCGCGCATGCGCCTCGTACACCTGCACACAGCAGTGGTGTGGCAAGGCCAGAAGGGCGGACGGCATTGACAAATCAAGACAAACGCGCAGCCGCAATCCGAGGGCGCCTGCACTGTCCGTCGTCGCAGACGTGCTGCACAGCCGGCTACTGCAACTCATTCCACCATGCTTCTGCAGGAGAGCAGTTCACAAACAGCTCCCACCTGCACTGCTTAGCCATTGCGGACGTGCTGCACAGCCGGCTAATACCCATTCCCACCACACGCATGCAAAGGCACTACAGTTCACAGCTCCCACCTGCACCGCCAGGTCGTTGCGAATGTGCTGCACAGCCAGATAACCCCCATTGCGCTACTGCAGAACCAAAGCAGTTGACAGCTCCCACCTGCACCGCCAGGTCGTTGCGAATGTGCTGCACGGTGCAGTCCTGGCGCATGCCCTGCAGGTGAGTACGGGCAGCGAGAGTTGGGCAACCGTGTAGCAAAACCGCACGCAGTGCACCGCACAGGACAGCAACAAGTTAGGAATTGACAGCGCACCTTGAACTGGTCCAGCGCGTAAAAGTAGTTGACTCGTCGCTCCCGCAGCAGCCCCACCAGCCGCTCAACCGCCGCGCGCAGCACCGGCTCGGGCCTGCGAAGGTCAGAAAAGAGCAGGCGCGTGTTGGCTAATAATTGTCAAGCGTCCAGTGCCCAATTGCTGACAAGGTAGGCTCTGCTAGCCTGCCAAGCCATCTGAATGTCGTGCAACGCTTGCGAACTTCTGCTGCCGGGTGCTGTTAAACATGCGGCAGGAGCTTGGCTCTGCCCTGCCACCCATTTCTCACCTGACTGTGGCGGGGTCGGGCGCAGAAGTGAGGCGGAAGTAGCTCTTCTCCAGCTCCTGGCATGTGCCCTGCGAGTACACCAAAACACAGAGCATGTTGGCGCAGCGGAAAGCAATGAAGACGGTTCTTCTCCAGATCATGGCACATGCTCTACGAAGCAAGCAGTTTGCAAGTGCACGCGTCATACTTTTACCAGTGCAGCTGCAAGCCAGGCCGTGCAGATATAACACACACCTTGATTGCCAGCGCATCCCAGTCCACATCTTCTTCCTCCCGCCTTGCGCCAGCATCACCAGCACAGCAACCCGATAGCACAACACAGACCAATTGTTTCGCAGCAAAATAAGCAAGCCCACCTTGATTGCAAGCGCATCCCAATCAACATCCTCGTCCTCCCCGCCTTCCTCCATCATCGCCAGCAGCCGCTGCCGCCGCTCGTCGTCGCGCCAGCCGCCGCTGCCGCCCTTGCTGCAGGGAAGAGTTGTGCGTACAATTGCGCAGGTAAGCAGCGGGCAAACCCGCTTCCCCGGCGCTGCTGCGCTCTATAAAACGGCGCTGCAGGCAAGCAGTCGAGCCGCTACCTGGCATGCATCACGCACACTCCGCACCTGCCACCGGTGTCGGCAAAGCGCCCTGCACGCCGCTGCCGCCGCTGCCGCTCCGCATACGACCAGCCGTCCTCTGCGCAGACGTGTGCGCAGCCAATATCACGTTTCTTTCTGGTTGCACGCATGCGCTGAGCTCAGCGGCAGCATGCACCACGCCCAGCACTAGCAAAAGAAGCACACAGGCGCTGGCTGGCCAACTCAACCAAAATGGCCCCCAAAAATGGCAGCCAACAACAAAAAGCGCACCTGAGTCTGAGGAGCGAGAGGCATCGCTGCGGTCGTCGCGCCAGCTGCGCTTGCGGCCCCTGCAGCGGGGAGAGACAGTGCGGCAGGTCAGGATTTTGACACACTGGTGTGCAGCACTGCAGGTGCCGCTGAGCAGCAGCGGCTTGCTGTGTGCGAGGCGCCCTAGCAGCGCTGCCTCACTTTACAGTGCCAGGCTGTGCGCCAACTCCTCCTCCCACCTTCACAACACCTCCTTTCCGACTTGCCCCTCCCTTCTGTTCCCGCCCCACCTGCGGCCGTAGCGATCTTCCTCCAAGTCCACCCGCTGTTTCTGCGCCCACTTCTTGGGCTGCCGCTGCTGCTGCTTCATCTGCCGCTGCTGCGCCGCATACTGCTGCTGGCTGCTGTACTGCTGCTGCTGCTGCTGCTGGTACTGCTGCGCCTGAGCCGCAGCGTACTGCTGTGCAGCGGCATACGGCGACTGCCCGCCTTGCTGCTGCTGGGCGCCCCAGCGGCTGCCGCGGTGGGCCTGGCCAGCGCCTGCAGGGCCGCTCACTGCTGCAACTTCTGCAAGCACTGCTGCCGCGTCCGCGGCGCTTTGGGTCAGGTCGGGAAGTGGCATGGCCTCCCAATCACGCGTCCACAGCTCGCCTGCAAAGCAAAACACGAGKGCAGAAGGCATGCTTTAAAATTTTAGAGGAAGCAGCATGGCCTCCCAGTCGCGCGTCCACAGCTCGCCTGCAAACAATAGCAGAGCAGAAGGCAAGGGTTAACATTTCAGGGGAGCGGCATGGCCTGCCAATCGCGCGTCCATAGCTCGCCTGCAGATGAAACAGAGATGAGAGGGGAAAAAACTGTCTAGCGAACTTGTTCAGTGGCGGCCAATGCATTATCGCCTTTCAGTTGCACACCAGAGGCTGAGAGAGATAAATGCCACTGATTAGTAGCAGCAGCTCACACAGCCTGCTGCCCAGGGTTTTACTCCCGGCTGCAGTGTTCATMACGTTGTGRCTTCCCGCACCAGCAGGGGGCAGCCTGAGCCGCCTTGCTGGGCGACACAGAGCTGTGTCAAGCTAAAGAGAGGGGAGATAYAGTGGGTGACCGTCCTGAGAAAGTTTCAGCACAGTGCCGGGCTGGGTTGCACGGGGTTAGTGCGKCCKCCCCGCCGCTAGGCGGCAGGGCGAGTGTCGGGTGAATTCTGTGAGCACACTGTGCTGCACGTGCGGCCCCTTCGCCCCCGTTTGGCCAGCAGCCCGAGCCCGGCACAGGCTCAAAAGAGACCACCATCAGCTTCCCGATAAGATAAACACCAATCCTT
>JADXDR010000013.1:0-46856 GCA_025026875.1 Chlorella ohadii
CATCCTTCCCTGTTCCTGCTCCTCTCCTCTCCTCTCAGGCGGGCGACTTCAGCAAGCGGTCCACGCGGCTGTACGAGCAGCGCTGGATGGAGCTGTTCGGCCACGACTTCAAGCTGGTGGGTTGGCCCTGGGTGGGGGCAGCCAAGGAGTTGGGAGCAGGCAGGGTTCTCGATCTGGGCGCATGGCCTGCGCACCTTCACCATGTGCAGCATGCAGCTGCCCCGCTGGCTCATGAAGGGCGCGGAGCTGATCTGGCGGCTCCCCTGCGTTGCGCTATCCTCAACACCTAATGCCTGCTCCCCATGTTAACCCTAATGATTTGCAGTCCCAGAAGGGCGCGGAGCTGATCTGGCGGTTCCCCATCCTGCTGGACGCGTGCGCCAACGAGGTGCAGCGGCAGGGCGATGCCATGATGAGCAAGTGGGCAGAAGTGAGGCGCTGTAATTGTTATGCTTGATCGCCGGCTTGCTTGCTTGCGTGGTTTGTTTTCGAGGTTGCACATGATTGGCTGTGCAGGTTGCTTGGCGGTGTGCTGGTGCATGCTGTTGTCCCGGCCGCTCTGGAGTCTGGCTTTGCCCTCCCGCGTATGCATTGCTTCATCATCGCCATTGTTTGGTTGCTTGCAGGTGATGACTAACATGCGGCCCAAGACCTACTTCCTGCGCCCCGACGTCGCCATCCCCCTGGGCTTCGCGCTCCTGCGCGAGATCTGGCAGCAGAAGGTGCGCTGCTGCGCACTGTGCCGCATCCCTCTGGCCTTCCTCGTCCTCAGCAATTGTTCCCTTCCTTGTGACTTGCCTCCCCAGGTGGTCAAGCGGCCCGACCAGTACGTCATGCCTGCTGAGGCCAAGTGAGCGTTGGCACAGCAGCACGCATGCACTGCGACAGAGCTTCTTGCGTCTGCCTGCTGCGGCCAAGTGAGGCTGCCACAGCGGCGGCAGCCCGCGACAGCACGGCACTTCTTTGAAGCTGCCTAAGCTTGGCATGGCGCCAAGCACTCAAGCTCCCGCAGCCAGACCTGCCTACCCCAGCGCCTGAGCAAGCCACCAAGCTGCCGCCACACATCGCCTTTAAACCTGGGCCCCCAGTCAGCCACAGCCCCTCCCTCTGTGCGCACTTCCTGATTCATCGGCAGCCCAACCAGCCCCACGGTTGCGGCCTGCCACCCCCCAAACCAAATGCACTCCCCTCCTGATGCTCCGCATGCTGCCTCTTGTTTGTTCGTATATTTGATTCGTTGCCACCTGCCATACCTGGACACTTTTTCAGACTCAGCCCTTACGCCGTAACCCTGTCAACACCTCAACACCGTGGTTACACACCGATGCAGAGAAGCATGGCCAGAGATTGCTGGTGCAAGTGCAAGGGATGGCGGTGGTAGCAAAGGCGCTGTTGCAAGGCTGGCAGGTGTGTCATGTCAAATGCCCGCACGATTGCAGCGGAGCAGGCAGCAAGGGTTATAGTGGCACAGATGCAAGCTCAAACAACTAGTATAACACAACACAGTCATGCACTTGTTACAACATGCACTCACGGTGGTATCGGTACCCAATGGTAAGCTGCTGACTCCTCCGCTGCTGACTCCTCCGCTGCTGCCCCTTCCTCTGATGCTCCCGCATCCGCCGCTCCTGCCTTGCCTGCACCAGAGCCCGCTGCCGTCTTGGCTGGAACTGCGTCTGTCACCGCTGCACTGCTTCCACCTGCCTCTGCTGCCCCTGCCTCAGCTGCACCCGCCTGTGCCGCTTCTGCCGCTGCTGACTCTGCTTCGGCAGCTGCCGCTTGCTGGGCGGCTGCCAGGCGCCGGCACTCAGCCTTGTGGGCCGCCCAATGGGCCAGCTGATGCTCTCTGCTGCAGTAGCGCACCGCCCCGCAGCGGCCGCACTTGCGCAGGCCCTCTGTGATGCCGCAGCCCTCCACCGCACACACCCTGCAGCACGGGCAGCAGCACACCGGTCTGAGCACGTGGGCAAGGGAAGGCGGTTTGCTGGCCAATGCTCCACAGCACCATGATGGTTCACTGAAGTGCTGAAGTTGCAGGAGCTCGGAGTCTTGGGCGGCAAGACAGCCACCCACTTGTCCCTAGCAAAAAGTCTCGCACAACAGGCTGCCTCACCTGGGGCCGGAGCAATCGGCGATGGCGAATGAGCTGTGCGGTGGCAGCACCACAGCCGGGCGGCCGCTGCCAAACAGCGCTGGGCCCAGGTTCAAGCCCCAGCCTCCTGCGCCACCCCCAGCCGGCCCGCCCCCATCAGATATGGATAGAGGCACGCTGCCACCTCCAGGTACGTTCACTGTCACGTGGCGGGAGCCACCCATTCCGCCCAAAAAGATGTACCGACAGCCGCCGGGCGGCGGGTCGGGCACTGGGTAGGGCTTTGAGCCAGCCATGTAGTGAGTGAGCGAGGCCACCCGAGCACCTGCAGGCGCTGTGCGGTGCACAGCAGCGTGCTCAGCTCAAGAGAAACGCAGGGCTCAACAGCAGGGCGGGCAGGCAGGAAGTTCGCACAGCAGTTGCAGCAATGGGCGACGCATAGCAGGGGCATGTGGATGCAATCGACCACTGATTGATCACTAGCCCCCAAAATCTGCCCCACAATCACCTGGGTTTGAGGCCTTGATGTGCTGCTTGAACTGGTCTGCCCAATGAGCCAGGTCTGCCAATGACAGCTCCTGCTGCGATGCTGCAGTTCCGATCTGCTGCGGTGCTGCAGCTGTGAGCATCAGCAGATCCCGCGCAACCCCGCCGCTCTCAAGCTGCCGGCGCCATGCTGCTCCTCATCCGCCGCATTCATAAGAGCCCTGGAACTGCGCTGGGCTGGGCGGCTGCTGCAGGGGCAGATAAACGTACGGTGGTATCAGCAATGCCTTGCGGCAGCGGCTAAGGCGGTCGAGGGCAGCAGCAGCGGCGGCGGCGGCACTGCCCTTCAAGCAGCTTGGAACGCTAGTAGGGCCGAGGTCAAAGTACAGCCTTGCTGGAGCGCCTCACCTGCTGCCTGGAGGGGTGGGGCACCGTGATGGCTGGCTGAGCGCACTTGAGGGCGGCACTGCACGTCACTGACTGCTGCAAACTTCTCAGCTCCCGTCTAGCACATGGGCAAGTCGACAGGCAGCTCCCAGAACACACCCATGCAAGCACCACGATCGCCCATGCAGGCACCTGCCGCTCGGCGCGTCAGCCTGATCACCTGCCCCTTCCCTTCCACTGCTGCCTCAATGCTCTCGATTGCATTCATTAGCAGTGTGGAGGAGTGCAATCTCAATCGGGTAGTTTGCTGGACGGCTCTAAAGAACAACAAGCAATGTGCGCTCCGCTTGTGACTAGTGCACATCAATCAAAACTGGGAGTAGGGCGCTCGAGTGGGTTAGTTAGATAGGTGAGAGGGGCGTGAGTGAAGGTACATGAATTGCACGTCAGACGGCCGCCGACCTGACTAAAAGCAGATCGGCGGTAAAGAAATGGTGGCGCTTGAATGAAAGCAAGCACTGAGAGGGATGCAGTGCGGGCAGACTGGCAAAGCCGGTCGACAAAGCCGCCGGATTGACAGCCTGCCCAATGTGGAAAAGAGGGGCCGGCCCAGTGGCAGCACAGCAGTCGTGCACCAAAGTGCGGCTGCCCTTAGTGGCGATCCATCTGCCGGAGCGTGACCGCGGNCTGCCGGGTCGGCCTTGTTGAGGCCCACAAAGATCCACACCTGCGCAGGCAGAGGCGGAGGAAGCACAGTGATACTTTGTCTTTCGCATGAAGCAACAGAGCTATTGGTTGAGGGCCAGCAAAGATCCACACCTGCGCGGGCAGGGGAGTGGGCAGTGTTGTAAGTGCAGCGAGGCAATAGAAGGCGCAGGCGCTGCTGTTGGTGCCAAGAGGCTCAGGCAGGGGCGCATTGAAGCGGTGCCCACGGGCATCAGCAGATGGGCAGCAGGAGCAGCTGGGTCGCGCCATTCAGTGAAGGAAACACATCAATTGGTAACACACGGTCGGTAATGACAAAGCAAACATCAGCCCACCTTGAACAGCGAGTCCAGCAGCACTGGGACCGTGGCCACAAAGATGTGGATCAGCTCGTCCTGTGAAGGAGAGGAAAAGTGGGACGATCATTTTCACCAGTGCAACAGGCCGCACAGGTTCCACACGCTGTGGTGCGGCCTGTGGTCCTGGCAGGTGCGGGGAAATTGTGGCGGTCCAGCACCCACCAGCCTCTGCCGCCCGTCATTTCCCCTGCACCTCACCTCGGCCTCCAGGCCGTAGTGGCCCGACAGGATGCGCAGCGTGGCCGTCCAGCCCTCCTCCGAGTGATATCCCAGCAGAATGTCTGCAGACAACAAAACGACCAGGACGAACGATTGGTGGATGCAAGAGTTCAGAGCGAGTGTGTGCATAGCTGCAGCAGCCGCTTGCGAGGGGCGGAGCCAAGGGGGAGCAGCGCTCCCAACAGAGAGGCCCATGGCCCACCAAACTCGGGCACTTTGCTCCAACAGAGAGGCCCATGCCCCACCAAGCAAACTCGCGCGCCGCCCCCTGGTGTGCTTGAAGCGAACCATTTGTGCTGGACCAGCCCATCAGAAGTGCAGCACACCAACCCACCGGTGATGAGGATGATGAGGAAGGCCTTGGACGTGTCCGACAGGCCCGTGAAGATGCGGCCAAAGGTGCGGAACAGGATCTGGCGCTCCGGCACCTGCGCTCGCAATTGAGAGGGGGGGCATGGCACAGTTTGGAGGAGTTGCCCAAAGGCCAAAGGTGCGGAACGGGATCTGGCGCTCCGGCACCTGCTTTCAGAAGGAAACAGAGTAAAACGATCAGGAGCATCACATGCGCCACGGCTAAGTGTTGAGCACTACAGGCGGATTGGCGGCCAACGAGCACAGCTGCCTGCTTGCACAGCAATGGTTGCACAGCAGGCGAGGCAGCCTGATCAACTGCGTTCACAGGTTGATTGGCGAGCTGCACCTGCAGGCCAGTGCGCACCTGCTGGCTGAGCATGGCAAAGAACACGATTCCAGAGGTCACATCTGCAGGTGGCGTTTGCAAGCGGAGAAGGCAGCTTGACTCAGCGCTGGTCTCTCCGCTGAGGGACAGGCATGCGTCAGGTAGTGCAAGTACCAAAAGCTGCCACACGTACAGCATGCCAACATGCATGCCACAGCCTGCAACCAGGCTGCCCACCTGACACCACGTTGAGCATCACAGGCACCGAGAGCCGAACAAAACACAACCTGCTGCTGCGCCAAGAGCACAGCTCTAATAAGCAGCCTTCGCCCAAGGAGCCCACCTGACACTACGTTGAGCAGCGCCTTCTTGTTCGCCTCCCTGAACTCGTGGTCCAAGTGCTTGGCAGTCTTGTGCAGGTGCTCAAACACGCCTTCGTCCGTCAGCGGCGGCGCCTGGCCAATTGCTGCTTCCTGCGGATGAAGGAAAGGGGGGGGGGGGGGGGGGTGTGAATGCTCAGCTGGGCAGGGCTTGCACCAGAAATGCGGGGGTCAGGCGGGCACACCCCTGCGGGCCCCAAGCGGTGTGGGGACAACTCGCCACCAGCGCTTACCATGCGCAGGCGCAGCTCCTCAAGGTGTAGCTCGTGCGCCCCCTCAATCTTTTGGAAGTCGTTGGGGGCAAAGGCCATCGGGTCGATCGACTCTGCAGCCCAAAAAATGGGGCAGTTCAGGCTCGACTTGTTGGCGCAACACAACCACAGCATGGCATGGCAGGGCACAATCTGCACGGCTGCCTCAGCCCAGCAGCCTCAGTGCCAAAGTAGCAGCGGCGGCGGCGGCGCAGCAGCATGGGCAAGGACTGCACAGCAGCAACGCTGGTATTTGCGGCGCAGGTGAAAGCATCCAAAGCAGGGGCGGCAGCCCCAGCACAGCGCAGCACAGGCAACATGCCACAGGCGCAACACCAGCGCATCAGAAGGCAAAAGGCAGCTGAGGCAAACGGCGGCGCACGTGCAAAGTCCCAGAGCGGTGTGGCCACGAACCGGCTGACCACAAAACCGACGGCCAGCGGAATCCCGATCAGCGCGCCTGCAGGGCAGGATGCACGGATGAGACAACAAGTCAGGGGGGTGTGCTGCCGCACAGCTGCACAGCTGGCGTGTGCCTGGCACCTCCCTGCTGACGCACCACCCACCCACCCACCCACATACACACACACATTCAGAAGCAAGGAGCACTGTAGCTCGACTTGCAAGCAGCCGCACCTAGGTACTTGATGGCTTCTCGCGACTCGTACTGGTTTGTGATCGCCTCCACAAACACCCGCTCCTCAGCCTCTGCCTCGTCCACAATCAAGCGGTTCACAATGCCCTGCGAGCAGTGAAGCGGTGCATAGTGTTCTCTGGCCCAAGCTGAGCAGAACCGATGTGGGAATGGGGGAAGGCAAGCAGGGGCAAGTGGGCACGTCCGGCTTGATGCACAGCACAGCATCCAACAACCTGCCTGTGCGCAGCCAGAGCACAGCAAGACAGCAGCACAATGCAAGGACACACAAACTGCATCTCGGGCATCCATACGATATTGAGCTCTGCAGCTCATGCAAGCGTGCGCACATATCATGTTTTCAAACGAGGCGCACCTGGGCATCCACGATGGGCCGGATGTATTCGTCGCGGACTTTGGAGCGCCGCCCCGCACGCATGCGCCGCCGCTCAATCACCGCCTCACGCAGCTCCTCCACCTGGGGGTGGGAAAAGGGGGCCATGGCAGCAAACAAGCGGTCGCAAGAGACAGGGCAGCCATGCGGTATGGGGTGTAGCATAACATCCAGCTTCCATGCGGGCAGCAGCTGCTGGGCCTGCCATGCCTGGCTAGAGAGAAGCAGCCAGCGGCGGCAGCGGCACGGCTCGGCACATGCTGGGCATGCCTGCTGCTGGGCCATGCCTGGGGCTGCATGTGCAGGCGTTGCCATGCAAGTTGGCTCGCCCACAGCACCACCAGCACGCAACAGACAGCAAAAAAGGCAGGCCAAACAACCAAAACGCACCTCTGTCACATCATCAAGGTCCGCCACATTGATGCCCTCCCAGGACTCCCAGTCTTGGCTTGTGGAATCGGCTGCAAACCAAAGGTGCAGGCCAGCAAGTATGCTCAGCAGCCGCAACAGGCATTGACCGGCAACTCAGCTGCATGCAGCAGCAGCATGTGTCTGGGTGCCGCAGCCGGGCATATGAAACGGGGCGCCGGCTGCAGCAAGTCCTAAACCAGCACATTGTCATCAAACCGCCCTCACCCTGCCAGTCGCTCCAGACGCTCGTCTGCTCCGGCCCTGCTGCGCTGCTGCCATTGGGGTCGTCTCGTGACTGCTCCCCAACGGATGATTTGTCGCCACGTTTGCCCAGCCGCCGCAGGTTGTCACCAAAGCTGTGGCACACGCCCGACCTTCGCCTGCCGTGAGGCATGGCAGCGCTGCCAGGTATGCTCCCCGGTCGGCTGCCGCTGCTGCTGGGTTCGGCAAGGGGCAGGCGCAGCGCAAGCAGCGGCATCGCTGCCGCGCCAGCTCCTGCCGCCGCCGCCGCCGCTGCCACGGGTTGCCGCCGCCGGCCTGGCCGCAGCTGCGGGCGCCACCCTGCTGCACCCTGCTGCTCTAAACAGCTGCCGTAGCTCGTGCTGCAGACGCCGGCGGTGCGGCAGGCCGCGCTCAGAGCCGAGCAGCCCATCGGCCTCACCAAGTGCAGCTGCCCCGCCGATGCGCGGTGGGTCTTGTTCCCAAGGGTCCAAAGGCGCTGCAGCGGAGTGCCGGCGCCACGGCGTGCGGGACCACCCCTTGGTTGCTGGGCGGGAGCCCAAACCCAAGCCTGATCGGCTTGATGGAACCTAGCAGCAATGCACTGGCTGCAGCCTGGAGCATTGCCCCTGATTTGCAGGGCAGCTTGGCTCATTGCCCTGCTGCCTGCTGAGCCCCTCTCGAGCAGGCGCCTTGCAGCGCGTTTGTGAGCCCCTGCACGCTTGCAATTGAGCGCTGTTTCCACTGCAAACACCCTCAACCCCTCCGCTAGCCCGCCCCACCCGCTCGGCACCGGCGCGAGGGTTGTGGACTTGCAGACCGCCCTCTCGCAGTCAATCCTGGCTCCATGCCTCTCACAGTGGCCGTGGCGGTCGCCTCTAGTGCGCCAGCCGCCTGCAGGGCGCAGATAGCTCCGCAGCCAGCTCGCAGCGCACGGCAGCAGCTACACTGCGCAGCCCACTCGCGACGAAAGACTGCGCTAGTCGTCAGGGCAGCGGCGGAGACCGAGGTAGAGCGGCCTGCCAGCAGCAGCGATCCGGCGGCAGCGGCGGCGGCGGACCTGCCGGCCGTGCAGCTGTCTGGCCGCGTGGCAGTCCTGCAGGCCTCCAAGCAGGCGGCGCTAGATGTGGAGGAGGCGGGGCGGCCACTGGGTGAGTGGTGACTGCAGGGGAAGGTCTGCTGTAGGTGATTCCGGCCGCCGGCGCTTTGGGGGTCCCGCCGCGCTCTGCCCCTTGCACGGCTTTGTGGCCGCAAGGCGGAGATCTTTCCCAGTCACCCAAAAGGCGCAGCATGCTGCTGGTGCTCATCACTCCCCTGCTTAGTATAGCAGACTCTTAGAGCACACATTGCTGCAGCCCGCCAGTACGGCATGCTTTGCCATCTCCTTACAACGTCCCCCCTGGCTGCTTGCCCCATCACCGCCCTGCCGTAGTTGAGCATTCGGTGCTCCCCGCTAGCCAGTACAGCATGTTTTGCTGCGCCTTCGTCTCACTGCCTCCTGAATCCTGATCCGACGCCCTGCAGCCGAGTACATGGGGCTGCCCGCCAGCCAGTAGCACGCTTGGCCGCACCCTCACTAGTACTTCCTGCTCACAACTTATTGGCACGCTTCCATCCCGCAGCCGAGTACATGGTGCTGCCCGCCTCCCAGTACAGCGTGCTGGACGCGCAGCGCATCGAGCGGTTGGATGAGGACACCTTCCGCTGCTACGTGGGCGGCCTTCGTTTCTTGGGCCTGGAAGTGGAGCCCGTCATCACTGTGTCGGTGACGGTGCAGGAGCGCGGGCCCACCGTGCGCCTGCTGGAGACGAAGGTGCGTTCAGCTGGCTGGGTGTCCGGGTTGGAGGATGGCGAATTGTGCGCCTGCTGTCCACCACGGTGCGCCGGCGGGGTGGCGGGGTGGGCTGATGGCGATGGCATGCTGATGTACCAGTGCGCGCGTGCTGCAGGCTGCTCGCTGCGTTGCAATGTGGCAGCTGCGTGCCCGCCTCGCGCCCCGTCACAGACCGCCGTCTGTGCAGCGGCAGCTGTAGCAGCTGGGCCGCCGGTGCACGGCAAGCGCGCAACCGCGTGCCCCACAAATCACTCTGCTAATTTGCCTGCACTACCTCTCCCCGCAGCTGCGCGGCTCCAAGGCGGTGGAGGCGGCAAACGAGCGGTTTGACGCCACCATGACAAACGTGGTCCGCTGGCGGGTGCGTGCTCGGTGTTACTGTAAACGCACCTGGTGCTGCCTGCTATTGGCTGCTGGTCATGACCGCACAAACCCCCGACGCCTGCCGGACATGCATGGCTGCCGGCGGTCTGCGTTCACCCGCACAGCATGCCCGCGCAGCTAGCAATTGCTTGCACCCACCAATGCCCCACCTGTGCAGGAAGTGCCGGATGGCAGCACCGGCAAGCAGCTGGTTAGCGACACACTCATTCGTGTGCAGCTGCAAGTGCCCGGCTGGTTCCTGCTGCCCACCGCCGCCATTGAGCGCACGGGTGAGGGGGCTTGTTGGGGAGTAGAGGGAGCGTGGGGTTTTGGAGCTGCACTCCACCTGCTGAGGATCTGCTTGTGCCAAGCTCGACTGCCTGTCTAGCTGCCTCTATATCTTGGCCCGCCCCGCCTCTCATGCACCTGTCTCGTGCCTGCCACCCTGCTTCCTTCCCGTCCCTGCAGGCAGCGCGGTCATGGCCAAAGTGCTGGACACGGCTGTGCCCCGCTTCCTGCAGCAGCTTGCCGTCGATTACGCGGCATGGGCGGCGGGCGACGAGACGCGGCAGCCGGTGGCCAATGGCTCAATCCTAGATGACATTTACGAGGCGTCCCCTGACAAGGGGGAGGCTGAGCAGGGCTGGGACTGAGCAGCTTGGTTCCTGGCATGTACCTATCCTTGCGCCTTCAGCCAGCAAGTCGGAGCCGCAATCTTGCAAGCTGCCCTTGCAGCCCCTGCGCCGGCCCTCTTGCTGCCAAGGCAGCAGATATTTCCGACTAGTAGCTTTCGTTGCCCGCATTTCATTGCATGCATTTCCTGGCTGTGGTAAACGTGTCTCCCAAACGGGGGCTGTGGCCAGTGTTCACACTGTTCAGCGCTGCTGTTGCCACTGCTGCTTCCTTCTCGCTGTTCCCGCTCTCGCCCCTACATGTCGTCTTTGTTAGCCCGCAGCTCAGATGGCTGGCAATTTTCGCGTCAGTGCTGTATCAGCTATCATCTGCCCTGCGCATAAGCAGCACATATAGTAAAGAACATTGCCCTTCTGCATTGCAAGCGATTGGCCAGTTGCAGATGGCACAAGCGGAGCGACAGCAGCAGCGTGCAAGCGGGTGGCAGCGGCAGCAACGGCAACAGCACGTGCAGCACCTCTTGCATGCTGGACTTGAAGTTTTGCTTCAAGTCAGCTCTGTGCATGACTCCAGAGCATTTTTTTCTGCCCACGGTGCATCGGGCATCACATTGCACTGTACCGCACGCCACAGCACACTGCGACAGCGTCGCCGCCCATGCAGTCGGATCCAAATCCCCGACCTCCTGCGCGCAGGGACGGTGTTTGCATCCACTTCTCGACGCGTCCACTTCTCGGCACTCGCAGCGCTGCGAGTGCCACAGTGCCATGAATTGTTGAAGCAGCACCACCCGTCAACTTGCATTTTCCTCCCATTTGCTGTATTGTCAGTTGTATGCGCCAACCCCTCTGCTGCTCGTCACTGTCACGTGTCAATATTTGCAGTGGCAGTTGTGTGAATCCAGCCTCATCAACGTGATGACATCGGTGTGATGACAGGGGCCTAAAATGCATGCATTCATTCACTCACATTCGCACAAATGGTATTGTGGCGAGCATGGCACACTTCACTTGCATCCGTTTGGTCCAGCTGGCAAGCCGCCCAGCCGCCCAGGCGCAGGCTGGCCAGCTGGTCGGCTGCCTCTCCCACCAAACCAGCAGAGTCCTCCACCTCTACCCCCGCCGGCTTGCTGTCCCCGCTGTCCCCGCTGTGCGTGCTGTGCCCGCTGTGTGCCATGCCCATGCGGCGCAGCGCAGCGCAGGCCGGCGTGTGCCGCGCTGCGTCGGCCCGCATGCAGGGCCCGCAGCAGTAGTGTGCCACGCCACAGCCGGGGCAGGCGGTGCGCAGCAGGCGCGCCTCGGTGGCACAGCGCAGCGTGGCGCAGGACGGGTTGCCGCACATGACGGGCGCACCGGCAGGGCCGCCCAGGGCAAGTGCCTCCATCATAGCATCCTTGTTAGGCAGCTCCGCTTCGCTGGCGGCCATGGCTGCAGAGCACACAGCCTGCAGCTCCGGCAGCAGGCGGGAGCGCAGGCCGTCCCACAGCGGGCGCCGCACCAGGCGGCTGCGCATCTGGTCGGGCAGCTTGCGGCTGTAGCGCTTGGGCTGCGCGGAAGCGGGGCGGGAGCGGGGAAGGATGAGCTGATGGGGTTGGCAGAGTTCATGGCATGCATGCTGCGTAGCAGGTGTGTCCAAGCGACTTCCAAGCTGTCACGCCGCCCGCTGTCCCGCATTGATGTTCCTGCCCTGCTCACCCCTTCCCCCTGCCATTTGTTTCCATTCAACCTCCCGCTGCCGCACTCGCCTCTGGAGGGTCGGCCTGGATCGTCAGGCTGCCCACAAACATGTTCACCCGCCGCTTCATACCCTTCATCTGCTTCCCCACTTGCTGCACCAGCTCGGCATGCAGCCGCTGCCCGTCTGCTGCAGACGGCATGGCAGCTGGGACCGGCGCAGCTGCAGCTGCACTCCTGCCGCGGCTCCTACCGCCACGACCCCCGCCACGGTTGCCGCCGCGGCCGCCGGCAGTCTGCTGCAGCGCCGCAGCGCCCCGCCAGGTGGCGGTCAGCAGGGGCAGCGTGCTGCTGCCCATCAGAGCGTCCAGCTCTGAGCAGCAGTCTGCCATCAGCGAGAGGATGACCAGCAGGTCCCAAGTTAGAGGCTCCTGCACAGGTAGGCGCAGCCGTACAAACCATTTGTTAGCAGCATGGAAGGTGCGCCTCGCTCTGCTTGACATCGACCTGCGCCGAAGTGACGCCAGGGGGCGCAGCAGAGGCTTGGGGGCACTGTCCGGCAAGCTTGCTACAAACTGACGATTTTGCAAGCTTGGAGGGCGGCGGCTCAGCGAGCAGACACGGCTATGCACTGGCCAGCGTGGCCGCTATGAACCGGTCAGCAGAATGGCTTACCTGCATGTGGCGTGCCGTCCAGTCCACCAGCTGTGCAGCGGTGCCGCCACTCACGATTGCCACCCACAGCGAAGGGTGCTTCAGCGCCACGCTGCGGCAGGCAAGATTGCAGCCCGCAGTGTCACGTTACAGCGGCAGAAAATACGGCCCGCTTCCCATGATCGCATGTTGGCCACCAGCGCAAGCAAAAGCAGTGGCGCTGAGTGATGCTGGTTGCACCCAAGCACAGCTTACCAGCGCATGAACAGCAGATTGTCAGGCAGCTGTCGTGCAGCATCTGGATTGGCCTGCAGGGGTATGTGGAGCAGCGTACAACCATGCTCGGCATGCTCAGCAGGCTGTTCCTGGGCCACGGTGGTGGCATGCTTGGATGCCAGCGTCCCAGTGTAGGTTGGGCAGCATTGTATGGTTCCAGCTCAACCTGCAGACTGTGTGGGCTGGCACAAGTAGCTTCACACGGCCCGCTTGCAAACCTCGCTGCGCCCTCGCCACCACGTAAGGCACATGGCAGCGCACTCACCAAGTACAGCTCTGTTGTGGTGGCCAGCAGGCGGCCGCCGCCAGCCCGCACTGCTTCATCTGCCAGCCCCATTTCAGCGAACTGGCGCAGGCAGGAGAGCAAGTAGCCCAGCATTTCGTGCTGCTTGTGGGGAGCCACCTGTCCTGCTGTCTCCGCCAGGCGGCACAGCTGCGGCATCAGTGCATAGGCAATGCCGCCCCACTGCCTGCAACCAGGGAGGCACGCGCATGAAATGAGTTGCACACAGGCCGCATGCCATGCACAGACGTGTGCACAATTGCATGTGTGATGCAGCTGTGCAACCCGCTGGTGGCCTGCGGCCGCGCTACAAAACGTGCCACGCTGCCTGGGCTGTGGGCAGTCAGGGCACAGCATGCCACTCAGGGCACAGCACGCCGCTCAGCGCACAGCATGCAGTACTGGCCCACGGGCCGCAGTGCATGCCACACAGGAGCATAAAGCATACACATGCTTCAACGCACACCAGGTAAACAAACACCCACCTGAGCCTCTCCTCGCTGTCCCTTGGCATGTGGTCGGCCAAGCCCATCTGGCTGAGGCTATACATGAGCATGCATGCCATCTTGCACAGCAGGACATCGTGGGTCATGCCGGCCAGCTCCGCAGTAGACATGCCTGCCCGCTGGCCGATCTGCCGCATCACCGCAGTGTCGTGTTGGCCCAGCTCAGTATCCAGCTGCTCCCTCTCCGGCCCCAGCCTGCAGCGCACAACAGCAAGATCGCACATGCGAGGGCGCGCATGCGAGGCTGAGTGGGGCGCAGCGGTTCATGAGCAGAACAGCAGCTGCCTGGTCTCTGGTAGCATAGCCCTAGCTCCAGCAGCACACGGCCCTCAGTGCACCGCACGCTGCCCGGCACGCTGTCCATCCAGCGCTGCTGCCATGGCTCGCTCTGCCAGCCACGCCAGGCCTGCCCCGCCCACTCACCACATGCGTGTGTAGCGCGCCAAGGAGATGGCAGCCTCCATCAGCTGCGGGCGGCAGGCGGCCGGCTCAACAGCCGGTCGAGCTCGAGCAGCGGAGCCTGCTGCCGCTGACTTGGCCCATGCCTGCCCCATGCTGTGCACCATGCGGTGCATGGCCTCTTCCAGAGTGTTGCACAGCAGGGGAAAGAGGCTGTCTGGCGTAGTCAGGCGCAGGGAGGGGCATGGCGGCAGGGTAGGCAGCAATGATGCGTGCTCGCGACGGTGCCGACAGCCGGAGGCTGAGCCGCTTGGCCTTGGCAACAAGGCGGGGCTGGGGGCCAATCCGTTGCATTCCAAGGATGGTCAGGGGAGTGAGAAGCAGCACGTCGAATAAGTCAGTCAGAGCAACGGCTATTGATTCCGCACACTTGAAACTGTTAGTAGCACAGAAGGCAGCCTGCACTCATATGCAATATTGACACGATTGGCGGGGAGGCCAACACATGCCTGGCCCCTGCGCGCTGGCAGCTCAGTCCACCCTGCAACTGTGCCGCCTGCACTGACCTGAAGGATGGCGGGAAGTACGCGGCGGATGGACAGTCGCTTCTGATTCTGAGCCCCGATCCGACCGCTGCGCAGCCCGGGCAGGAGCTGGGCCATGCCGGGGGCTGAGCCCTCGAGCAGGGTCTCCATTTCAGCCACAGGCGGCAAGGGCAGCTCATAGGTGACCGTGTCCGCTGCTGGGCAGGGTGCAAGGGGAGCACGGCACTGAGCATCTGGAGCAGGCAGGGGTGTTGTGTGCGAGGCAGGGAGGCACGGCACAGGCAGGGCTGGGGGTTGGGTTGCAAGCAGGCGGCAAGATCAGGAAGGGAAGTTGAGCAGGCACCCATCAGACCAGCTCTCTCAGCTTGGTGTCGACGAATGCTAGCAGACCAGAGTGGCAGTCAACTCAAGTCAACCAACGCACCGATGTGGCGGCAGCTGTAAAACACGTCTGTCAGCAGGCGGAGGCTGCTAGCGGCAAACCGCTCGGCGGCCGCCGGAGAGGCGAGCATGCCGTCAAACACGTTGTGGCCCGCCGCCACCACGGTGGCAAGGGCGGCGCAGACGATGCGCACTAGCCATGCATACTGGGCTGTGCTCAGGCCCGCACGCAGCACGTCGCAGTGCCGGTCCAAAACTTGGTGCAAGTCGGGCAGCATGGCCGCGCCCAAAGCGTGCAGCGGGTGCGGGCAGCCAGCGGGGCAGCCAGCAGCGGGGCAGCAGGCGGTGGCTGCGCCAACCAGCGCCTCGAGCGTGGCTAGAATCTGCGCAGCCGGCAGCTGCGGCCAGGGCCCGCATGCCAATAGAATCAGGATGGGAGACAGGGCATGCATGGGAGAGTGCCGTGGCTGCATACTCCATTAGCTGCGTGCCGTACCGTTCCCCTGGGCAGTTGGCTGCCGCTGCGGCCGTGCCGTCGCCGTAAGCGGCAGCCATGGATACGAAAGCTGCGGTGGAGTGCAGTGCTGCGCAGAAGGCCTCGCACAGGCCTGGCGGTGCTCCACACCAGCCCTGTTGGGCGAACAAGTGCACCGGGACCAAGGCTAGCTGCAGAGACACTACCATCAGTATGGGGCGGCCAGATGCCTGTGCGGCTTGCATAACAGCTAGCAGCGCCGCCACTGGGCTGGGGTGCCTGCAGGGGCATGAGGCAGGAGAACAGAACGTGTGGTTGCGAGAGCGGCAGTCGGGCCCATGAGCAATACCCAAGCCTGATGCAGACAAACCATGTACGGACACTCATGTGAACGCTGGCCGTGTTGCCTCACCCATTGGTCATCAGCTCAGTGAATGCATCCCCTGCGCCCATCTGCGTGACGTTCGAAAAGGCCAAATACGCAGCGTCGGCGGCATCTCCAGCCACGACCACGTCCGCTTCCTCCGCCGCCGACGCCGCCGACGCCTCCAGGCGCCTGACGGCCTGCACGAAGGCGCGGGCCGCCTGCTGCACCTCGGCAGGCGGCTTCATGCCTGGCAGGGGCCCTAACGAGCTGCCAAAAGCAGAGCAGCTGGGGGAGCTGCACCAGGGGCAGCTTGTGGCCTGCAGGCTCCTCTGCTTGCTGATTCGAGTGGATCTGATCGACCAGGGCGCCTGAGAGGTAGCAGATTAGCGGGATGCCACCGGCGCTAGCTTCATCCCCCAGTGTCGCCACCGCGCCAAGGCTTGCCCATGCGGCGGGCAAGCGCTGCCCTAGCCCTTCTGCTCTCCGAGGCACCAAGATGTGGAATAAAGGCCTGTCTTCCTCATGCCTCAGCACATGGTGCATAGTGGACATGGAAAATGTGCGCTTTGCCCCCCTAGTGCCGGACTCTGTGGTGCACCCAATGCCGCTCATGCATGCATGCAAGGACGCATGGCTTCATGCCTACTGTTGGCCATGAACAGATGCCCATGCCTTGAAGTGCAGCAGCCTCAGCCTCCCAGCTGCAGATGGACCAGCAGCATGCATGCCTGTGCGTCACACAGCAAGAGCCCATGGTTCCCATGCCAGCCAGCCAGCGCTGTACAGTCCATGTGTGTCATGCCAGCAGCTGCGTTGCATTACACAGGTGGGTCCATGTCTCATTGAAAAGCGCACGAACACATAGCCCCACATGCTGCGCCATGCCTAAGCCAGGGATATCACTCATCGCTCCAGCGCGACTTGCGCTTGCGCCCCGCTGCCGCGGGGCTTGCCACTTCGTCAGCCGCTGCTGACGCGCCTGCTGCACTGGGTGGCGGCGGCGGCACAGCAGCCGCAGCTGACGCTGACACTGGTGGCGGTGGTGGTGGCGGCAGGGCAGCTGCTGCCATGACATCTGCTGGTGGTGGCGGCGGGCTGCCTGCTGCATACCCTGCTGCTGCCTCAGCTGGCGGAGGCGGCGGCGGCGGCGGCGATGGAATTGCCACCTGCCCTGGCCACTCGCCCATGCTGGCAGCAGCTCCCACCCCTGCTGCCGCTGCTGCTGCCGCCGCTGCTGCATCAGGCGGGGGTGGTGGCGGCGGGGGCGCTGCCTCAATTTGGTCTAACTGCTGCCCAGCTGCCCATGCCGCTGCAGCTGGCTGCTGCTGATGGTCCCACGGCGCAGCAGGCATGGCAGCTGGCTGCTGCTGCCACAAACCGCCGGCTGGCCCACCGGCAGGCATGCCTGGTGGCAAAACCGCTGGCGGCGTGGGCGGCAGCGTTGCCCCCTGCTGCCATGCTGCCACGGGCGGCGGCGGCGGCAGTGGGGCAGCATCGGCCCCAGGCAGCGGCGCCAGCTCTCCCTCGGCTGCTGCCAATGGATCGTATGCCTCTGTGCTCTGCTGCCTGGCCAGCAGCAGCTGACTGGACGACCCCACAGCGTGCAGCGTGCCGCCCGCTGTGCCTGCTGCCGCAGCTGGAGGTGCCGGCGGCCCACTGCTCAGTGATTCACCCACTGCCGGCTGCACCTTGCTGACTTGAGAGGGCGGCTGAGAAGGCGGCTGTGRGTGTNGGCCGCCGGCCGGCTGCAGTGGTTGGCCCAGTGTTGATGCCGCCGCTGCTGCTGCTGCCGCTGCGTGTGCTGCTGCTGCGCCCAGGCCGCCAGAAAAGCTGGCTGGTGACATGGACGAGRGAGGCACGCCGTGGCTGCTGTGGCTGGCCGCCTGCTGCGCCTGCTGCACTTGCTGCGCATGCTGCTGGGCCGCCGGCAGCGGGGCCACTCTAGCTGTCGCCCCTGTCACTGATCCCGCCATGACTTGAGGAGGAGGCGCTTCGCCGCTGCTGCCGCCGCCGCCGCTGCTGCCCGCCGCAGCCGCTTGCAGGTTGCGGAACCGCTGCTGCAGGTGCGCCAGCTTGGGCGCATCAAAGATCTCGTCCCGCCACCAAATATCCACAATCTTCAGCACCGAGCCCAGCTGCTCGGCATTCAGCGGCGCCAGCAGGCCCACCAAATTGTCCAGAAGCGGCGCAAAGCGGGCGGCTGCAGGCGGGGGAGAAAAGCGTGCAGAAGGCGGGGGGTGAGAGGCAGAGGAGCGGGAGATTGCTGTGAAGCGGTAACAGTGTGCAGCGCAGAGGCCATAGCAGGTCTCAAAAAGCCTACCCTGTTCAGGTGCAGCAGCGCCTAACCCTTCTTCACCACCGCTGACAGAAGCCCTCACTGTATTTGTCTCGCTCGCCGCGCCGCGCCTTGGACTGCCGCAGGATTTCGTTCATCACGTACAGCAGCTTGAGGCGGTACCTGAAAGGACCAGCGCCACACTAGCACAATTAGGCAACGCAGGTTCCCAAGTCCTCGGCCCCACCACGGCAGCCGCCGGAAAGGAGCTGGCCGCCACGTGCCGTCCACAATGCAGGCCGGCAGTGGCAGCCCAAGACTGAGAACAGGTCCTCACCCCGGCTTGAGCTGCTTCATCTCGTGCAGTATGAGTGCACACACCGCCTTGTAAGCCTGCAGCCATGCAAGACACGCCAGGCGTTTCAGCAGGCAGCAGGTTGGGGCGGCCTCGAGCTGCAGCACCGCCACAGAACTGCCTCCAGCGCTGCAGCAGCCGCAGCAGCGGCGGCACAAGCCAAGCAACCCAGCGCATCTCTGGCAACCCACCACTTTGTCGTCCCGGATGGCAATGTCTGCAATCGTGTCCAGCATGTCTTTGGTGGCCTTGGTGGCCGCCCGGCGCAGCAGGCTGCGGAACTCCTCCTCCCGCTCCCACATGTTTGATTGGATGCTGCTGCCACAGCTGCCTCAAGTTGCTGCTGCGATTGCCGTCACTCCCAGCTGCAAGAAGAGAGCAGGTTGACGGAGTGAGCAGAGGCCCCTGCACGAGGAACTGCTGCCAGCAGGCGGCAGCGAGGCGGCTGCAGCGGCAGCGGCGGCGGCGGCAACAACGACGCTCACCCGAGGCTGACCGCAGCTGGCGCTGCGTTGGATGCTGTCTGCACAAGACGCCGCAATGCTGGGAGCGCGTGCGGAAGGCCTATGGACCGCCAGCAGGCGGGGCCGCGCGCGCAAGGTCAGTGCGGGCTGTGTTCGCAGTCAAAGACCCGCAGATCAGTTGGCATGCATGTCTGGCGCTGCGGATCGGCGCGCAAATGAAGCCAAAGAGCGCCGCCCGCGTCAAGTCCCCCATGCAGGAGGCAGTCTGAAGTGGAAGTGCTCCATTGCGCTCAGTGCCTTCATTTTCAGCGATCGGCCCAGCGTGACACGCGATCAGCCCGCTCCAGAGAAGAAGCCGCAACCACTCCGTCGCTGCGACGCTCCGTCGCCCAGCGCGACCCGCTCAGCACACTCTACACACCTCTCCAACTACTGGGCAGCGCCCCAAGCGGCAGTCAAGCGCAGGCTCCACCAGCAGGGCTTTGTGGGCGCTCCACACGCCCGCCCAGGCCGCCCCAATGGCGCTGAGGGCCAAGCCGGGCGGCTATGGAGGCGTGGTGGAGGTCGAGGCCCGCGGCGGCACGGCCAGCACCAGCGGCGCCGCCGCGCCGCTGGGCACCACCCGCAACCGCACCGAGCTGTTCCTCAAGTACCGCCGCCAGGCCCGCGGCAGCAGCCGMCCACTCACGCCGCCTGGGGCTGGCGCTGGAGAGAGGTGGGCGCTGTTGCGGCACTGTCAGGCAGGGTGCCTGCTGCTCTGTCGCCGCCTCCGTGCCCGCCTGCGCCTTGCATGCTTCCCGCGGCTGGCTGCTGTGGATTAAAGTTGCTGCTGCTCTTCATTTCACAAGCAGTGCCATTGCTTGCTGCCTCCTGCAACTGCCTCATGCTGTTTGCCACTGCAGCAGCCTGGAGACGGCGCGGCTGATGGCGTCGGCGCTGGGCGGCGGGCTGGACAGCGCAGAGGCGGGGGTGGCGGGGGTGATGGCGGCCATGCCGCCCCAGTATGTGGAGTTCAAGGAGCAGGTCCGCTTGGCTTTTGCTGCTCTTTTTTGTTGACTATGCAATCCTCGGATTTCGGCAGCGCTCATTTTCTGTGCCTGCTGCTGATGATGGCGGGAGCATGCATGGCAGACATTGCATGCCACCCGCATCGCCGCCTGGTGGTGCATGCCACACGCAATTGCCGCTGCCTGCTGCTCGAGCTGCTGCCGCCGCTGCTTGAACCTGCCCAGCAGATCCGATTGGAGATGCTCAACATCAAGCAGCGCATGGGCGAGCTGCGGGGGCTGCACGGCCGCGCCACGCTGTCGCGCTTTGATGACACAAATGAGGACGAGCTGCAGGTGGGCGGGCATCTTGTGCCTGCCTACAAGTGTCTATTCCTGGTTTGAGTACGCACAGCTTGTGCCGTAGCGCCATGCTGCATGCTGCCAACAAGGCGGTGCATGTGCCTTACACCATGCAAGGCTGGCCAAGTGCCAGGCAGCCCGTCCCCGCCGCGCCTGCCAGCCACAACAACAGGCCCTTCCCTACACTTCTCGCCTCGCAGGTGGAAGTGCTGACGCAGCAGATCACGAAGATGTTCCGCAAGTGCGAGGCGCGGCTGCAGCAGTTTGGCGGGGAGCCCTCGGCCTCGGCGGCGGACGAGAAAGTGAAGCGGAACGTGCAGGTAAGGGGGCGATCAAGAGCTGCTGCAAGCGGTGCCTGGAGCTATCATGATCGGAGGATGGGCGAGGGTGACCGATTGGGGGAATAAGTAACAGGACAGCCAGATTGGTTCAGCAGCTGCTTTGGGTGGCAGCCCAACCGCACGCTCTCAGCAGTGGCGTCAAGAAGTGCTGACCGCACCATGCACATCCGGCCCGTCCCCGCCTGCCCTGCCCTGCAGCGCACGCTAGCGGTGGAGCTGCAGCGGCTGTCGATACAGTTCCGCAAGCAGCAGAAGGCGTACCTCAATCGGTTGCGCAGCAAGGACGGCGGCGGCGCAGGCGGCGGCAGCAGCTTTGACTTGCTGGGCGAGGGGCAGCAGGGGCGGCAGCAGCAAGAAGACTTTGACCCAGGGTTTTCAGACATGCAGGTGCGCTGTGTGCTGTGCTGTGCTGCGCTGCGGGATGCATACTGATCCGTGCATCGCAGACGGGCGCGCATGTAACGGTTTGCCCCCATGGCGCATGTATCGGGTCGGTCACCTTGTGCCTGCAGGCGCTCGGAGGAACAACACGACCTAAACTCTGCTTCCACTCTGCTTGTCTCTGCACACACCACTCCCTGCTTCCTGCTGCTGCTGCAGGCGCTCAAGGTGGACAACCTGACCAGCCTGATTGACGAGCGGGACCGCGAGGTGCAGAACATCGTGAGCAGCATCAACGAGCTGGCGCAGGTGGGCTGGGGTGAATGCTGGAGGGGGATGGCAGGAAGGGATGGCGGGTGGACTGTGGGCACACGTTTGTCAGGGATCACGTCACATGGGGTACCAGCGTCAACGAGCTGGCGCAGCTGGGTCGAGGAAGCAGGCAGATGCTGGCTGGCTGGCCGTGTGCCTGGCTGCGGGCACATGGTTTCTGAGGACCAGTTGGGGAATCACACACAGTTCGGCCACTGCCCTTTCTGCAGCTTCACCAGGCACTCCACTCGCCACTTATTTTGCCCGCTCATTCCCATTCCATTTTGCCCGCAGATCATGAAGGACCTCAGCGTGCTGGTGATCGACCAGGGCACCATCCTGGACCGGATAGACTACAACATGGAGCAGGTNGGGCTGGATCAGATGCGGCAGGAATGTCGCCGCCTGCAGCCTGCATTTTGCCGCAGCCTTTGGCTGGTGGTGTGGGACAGGCGGCGGCACGGCTGCTCAGCAACTGCACTCAACAGGTCACACCCCAACTGCAAGTTGCTGGTATCACATCCACCACCGATGCTGCGCATTTGGCAACATGAAGGACCGTCACAAAGCCTGCCCTGTTCATGTCCACACCCCTGCCCTGCGCAGACGTCGATGAAAGTTGAGGAGGGCGTGCGGCAGCTGGAGAAGGCGGAAAAGAAGCAGAAGCAGAGCCGCATGGTGCTGTGCATCATGCTGCTGCTGTGCGCTGTGGTCGTGATGCTGCTGCTGGTCGTGTTCAAGGCCATATTCTTGTAGCGCCCGCTGCCTGGCCCGCTGCTTGCTTATTTTTGGCCCCACACATTTACTCACTTTCGGCAGCGAGCGGCGGCGGCAGCAAGCAACGGCGGTGGCGGCAGCGCCAGTGGCGTAGGCCTGTAGGCAGCAACTTTCTGACACACGCTTGCCTATACTGGCTTTGTAACAGCACGCTTGCTCCTTGAAGTGCAGCGGCTACAGGGGAGATGCTTGCAGCTGTGGCGCGGACAGCTGGCGGCAGGTGGTGGCGTGGCCGCACACACAAATCTGCAGGGTTTGGGGGTGCCAATCGAGGTCACATGACACATGCAATCCGCTGGCAGTGTGTTCTCGCTCCCTCCCCCATTAGGGTTAGGGCCGCCACAGCAGGCAGCTACGCTGACGGGGCATGTTGTGCTGGCTCATCGCTCCACCCTTCGAGCCTTTTCAATCACATCGCCATGGCGCCCACGAGCCATAAAAAGCGCTCGCTGATGGGCAGCGATCCGCTCTCGCCTCTGTGGAGCATGGCAGCATGGGAGGGCCGAAAAGCCGAGGTATGCGGCTCAGCGTCCGCAGCAGAGCTGGGTAGAGCAGTGACAGGCGTCCAAGGCTGCGGTGCACCGCCCTCGCAGCTCTGTCGCCGCCGCCGCCGCCGCCGCTGCTGCCGCTCTCAAGAGTTGTCTGGCACCCGCCTGCACCTCCACTGAATGGCCTTTCCTACATACCCTCCCACCCTCCCGCAGGATCGGGTTGTGGCCATCAGCCGGCCATGGCCATCAGATGCTGAAGGCCCAGGGCTGGAGCCGCCGTCCAGCATTTCCCAGACGAGCACCTGCTCCTCTGGCCCTGGAGCTGCCACTGTCTCAGCCGCTGCCGGCCTGCTGGGCAGGGGGCTGGCCGCAGCCGTGACCGGCGGCAGCAGCCTGCTACGGGGCAGCACTGCCAGCAGCAGCGGCGGCGGCGGCAGCGCCGCCGGCACGCCGCGGGCTGGCGCGCAAGCGGCGGCGGCGCAGCGGCCGACCTACCAGCTGTTCGCTGCCTTTGACGGGCACAATGGGGCGGAGGCGGCGCGCTTTGCGGAGCACAGCATCGTACCAATTGTGGAGATCTGTATGCCGCCCTGGGATGCCCTGTCCCTGGTCCCCAAGGGGGAAGCTGAGCTGGCGGCCCAGCTGCAGCAGGCCTTGGCGCTCGCTTTTCTGGAGCTGCACCGCCAGTTTGCGATGGCCGGATGCCTGGGAGGATGCACCGCCACTGTCGTGCTGCAGGTGTGTGGGCGAATGAGTCGGCTGGCAAACGTGGGTGGCTGCCGGCATGCCTGCCCTGCAACTTCACCGCTGCCATGCAACCCAAACTACATTTACCCCTTGCTGGCTAGGCACCCACCCTCCTGCCTCCTCCCCACCCCTCCCCCTTGGCAGGTGGGCCGCCTGGTGACGGTGGCGGGCGTGGGCAGCTCTCGCTGCCTGCTGTTCAGTGGAGCTCCCGGGGAAGCGCCGCTGGCGCTGACTGAGGACCATGTAATCCACACCCACCTGCGGGAGCGGCAGCGCCTGCTGTCGGTAAGCTATTGATGTGTTCGATTCAATGCTCTGCACAGTGATCGCTCACGGGCAGTTGGCACAGCCTGAGGGTGTTGAATTGGAAGAAGCGTGCAAGCGCAGTGCCTTGGGTTGGCTCAGGCAGTTACGAAATGACGTGCAGGCAGCTCAAGCTCCACCCTGCCCTGCCATGTATGCGCCTTTCCACATCATGCGTGTGCTTCACCCCCAACATGTGTGCTGCAGACCGGCCGCCAGGTGGCGGCGGTGGATGTGAGCGGCAGCGGCCCCGCCCCCACCCCAGTGCGCGGGTCGGGAGTGCTGCGCCTGTGGCCAGGTGAGAGCTGCCCGGCTAACTTCCAGGTTGACTGTGCTGCACGCCTGCAGGATTCTGGTAGCCTATACTGCGGCGCAAGCTTGCAAAGGAGCAATGACAGCAAATGAACCTGCTGGCCCTCTGCTGCATCATGTGCCTGCAGGCGGGCTTACCCTCAGCCGCTCCATCGGTGACTTCAACATCGGGCAGGCGGTGCTGCCGCTGCCCCACATCAAGCAGGTGGGCTGCATGCTGTGGCGCTCTAGTCTGGCTGTGCAGTTTGGGCGCACCGTGTGTTTGGTGATGAAGGAGCACGTGAGACAGCGAATGCTCTGCCTGCTGCACTGCGCCACACTGCACTCCTACCTGCTTATTGTTTTATCCTTACTATCCTGTTCTCCGCCCGCCTGCCGCAGATCCTGCTGCCCCGCACCGGCGGCCGACTGGTGCTGGCCACCGACGGCGTGTGGAGCCAGGCAGCCGGCCGTGCACTGACCGCCATGTGGCAAGCCCCTCTGAAAATGGCGGCTCATGAAGTGATCAAGAGCCTGGCGGGGCGGAATGCAGACGCCAGCATCATTGTGGTGGATGTCCTGCCTCCCAAAACCACCTTCCAAGAGGTGTGCAAGAAGCAGGAGGCGCTGGCGGCGCGGGCGGCGCCTGTGAGCGGCGGCGGCATTGCGGGCATTGGCAAGGGGGCGGGGCAGGCGGTGATGCGAGTGCTCAAGCTGGGCAGGTGGGCTGGGGTGTGGATAGATGGGTGGGGTGGGGTAGAGTGGCAGGGCAAAGAACAGGGGCTGGGGTTGCTGTTGTGACAGGCAAGCTGTCTTAAGGTTCGTCGGTCTAACAGCGCATCACCCGGCACTCTGCCCCCACCCCGCACGTCACACTAACAGCTCACGCTAACCCCAATGCCCTCTCCCTGCCCCCTCCCACCTGCAGGTCCAGGAGCACGCCCTCCATGCAGCAGGACGCAGCAGCGGCAGCAGATGCCTCCCAGCCCGCGGCACCCAAACTGCTGATGGATGTTGATACAGCTGAGCTTCTAGGGCTGATGCCTGCAGCAGCTGGCAGCCCCGCCGGAAGCAGCAGCTTTGGCAGGAGCAGCGGCGGCAGCGGCGGCGGGGCGGGCGGCAGCCCTGGGGGAAAGCAGCGGCAGCCTGTGGTGCCGCTGTGGTTTGATGAGCAGTTGGGCCACCAGATGCAGGCCTTGCTGGTGAGTGGCATTTGTGAGTGGCATTCAGAAAGGTGGAGGCATGGGGCGTGTTGAGGCATGGCCACACGCTGTGCGTTTTGTCAACTTTGCAGTGCCTAGGCTGCCACACGCTGCCGCTGTGGCTCACAACATGCATGTAGCAAGCTGTTCTCACCCATCCACCCAACCCCACTCCCCCTTTTCAGGTCGAGTCGTACCAGCTATGGCACCTGGCCCGCCGCCGCATCAAGGCAGCTGAGGTGGCAGCCCTCTCTGAGGCAGACATACTTGAGCGCCGCACCAGCCGCAGCGAAACCGACCTCACGTGGCTGGAGGCAGCCGCCGCGCAAGCAGTGGCAGCAGCAGACGCGGAGCTGCTGCTGCAGCACGGCGCAGGCGCAGCAGGCGCAGCAGGCGCAGCAGGCGAAGAGGGGCTGCTGCAGTCGCCGTTTGCTCCGGAGCCCGGTTCGCCGCTGTCGCCAGCATTTGCGGCTGGCCCCGGCTTTGCGCTGTCGCCCGATGCRCCCCTGGTGCTGCGCAGCAACTCACTCGCAGCGGGCACAGCACCAGCCGGCGGCGTAGCAGGCACAGGCGGCGGCAGCAAGCTTGCGCTGCAGAAGCAGCGCAGCCTGCCGGCCTCGCCATTTGCTAGCCTGCCGCCATCTCCCTATGCAAGCCTGCCGCAGGGCCTACAACCCTCCCCCTACGCCAGCCAGCCCGGCCCGACAGCGGCGGCGGCACAGCGGCGGGCGGTACGCAGCGACAGCGCACGAGCAAACGACGACGCAGCCTCGGTGCTGAGCGAGGACACTGTGATGTCTCTGGGAGTCAGCAGCGTGCGGCGGGTGTCGTTTGACAGCCCAGCCAGCACAGTGGACCCTCTGTCCTCTCCCCGGCGCCGCCTGCCGCCGCTGCGCAAGCAGGTCAGCCTGCCGCCCGGCCCCGGCCGGGGCGGCATCCCCCGCAGCCCAGCCAGCATGAGCAGCAGCGGGGCGGGTGTCACACCCTCAGAGCCAGGCACCGGCCGCTCAGTTCCTCGCTCTTTTTCGGCCTCCGGCCGCCCCCCGCTGCCCCGCTCGGCCCTGCTGGGAGCAGTGGCGGGCAGCAGCAGCAGCCAGACAGTGGCACCTGGCACGCCTCGGCTTGAGGATCTGGCAGACCTGCAGGCACTGCCGCGGCGGCGGCGCGCGCCTGGAGAGCTGGTGGGGTCGCCGGAGATGCGCTGGCGCACGGTGAGCTGCTGGTTTTGGGTTGCTGGGTGTGTATTTATCGCTGGCGCACGGTGAGCGGTACAAGTTGCAGTTGGGGTGGCTGAGTGGCAGTAGGCGGGTGTAAGCTTACCTGTTAGTACTGCTTTGGGCTGGCTGGACAGGTTGGGCAGGCCAGTGAGACAGCTTTGCATATCACACTACTACTCAGTCCTCCCCTGTAGATTGCATCATCTGCCAGCCGATCAACCATCCCTTGCTGCCTCTCCTGCCTCCCGTCAGGCCTACAACCTCGCTGCCGGCATCTACACCAAGGCCGGCAGCGGGTACAGCCGGCGCAACCTGCTGCCTGCAGGCACGTCGGTTTGCCCCAGCTCTAATGGTTGCTGTGTCGCTCAGTTTTCTGGCGGGCATGCTGCGCCCACGGAGTTTGGCCTCTTCTTGCCAATGGCGTGAGCAGCTGGGCAGCTGGGTCGCAGTGCACATGGCTGATCACCGCTCAGCTGGCTGTTGCTGCTCTCCCCTGCTCCCATTCTGCAGAGGGCATGGACAGCTGGGTGGAGTCGCAGTGCGGCGTGGCGGAGCAGTTCATGGGCGGCCGCCCCCGCTCGCGCGCGGGATCTTCAGGCTCCCTGCCCTGATGGATGCAGTAACAAATGATGTTCAGAGAGCAGCGCATGATGCTCAAAGAATAGCTGTGCTGCTCTCGAGCAAGCTCCTTGGGCTGCCTGCCCTTCTGGGCCAGCAGCGAACGAACGCTAGCAGCTCTTGAAGGGTTTGCCGAGCTATGGACGGCGTGCTTGTGCTGCTCCTGGCCACCTGCCTAGCTCATGTACTCATTAGTGGCTTGCAACATGCACTGCAGCCGCTTGTACTTTTGATTGTCCTGGCTCCTTCTGCCTCATGCCATGCTTCAATGCGGCATGGCCGTGCTGTTGAGAGTGCCCCAGTTTTGCTCCTCAACTGGGGAGTGGCCAACAAGGTGGCTGGCCCCTCCCAACCGTTTTCCAACTCTCCACTCAGAAACGCTTCATTCGTTTGCTACCAACTTGCTTCATGTCAAGAACCGCGTGCCTGTCTGCCTGTACCGGTGGGTGCACTTGACTCACATACACCAGTTTGCAAGGAAGCAACAGCACAATATCCTGCTCCTTGGTCTGGTAATTACATCACTGCACCGCAGCACAGCGGTTTGATAGTCTCGGCCACGGTCGGATCGATCGGCAATGCTTTGGAAAAATCGGATGCAAGTCGCAAAGAAGGCGAGCAATGAGGGGCGGACAGCGGCCGGCGGCTCGGCAGTGCCGGCGGCAGAAAAACTAAAGAATGCAGGAGTGCTGGGAAGCCTGCGACCGGCGCCAATAGGCAGTCTACATATACAGGCGGACGAATTGTACAGGGGTGCAGGGGATCAGTGTACAGGGTGGGTGGATATTCAGATGCCGCCGGCAAGTCGCCGGCAGTTGGGTTTTCACAGAATTCACAGAGGGGCGGAGCCGTGCAGCAGCGCCAGCACGGCCCCCGGCAGCTCGGACGGCCGCATCGCCGCTTCCACAAGAGGCTGCAGCAGCGGCACAGGGCACAGGGGAGGAGCATTGGTCAAGCAGCACACATTTGAACCAGCCTGATGACTCAGGAGCTGCACCACAGCGCACAATCCCAGAGCAGCAAAACAGCAGCTGCTTGCTCGCAACACCCCACTACAGAAGTTTGCTGTCCTGCTGCACCCCTCACCTGGAAGTAGCCGCCGCCCTCGCTCGTCAGGCCGGCGTCAGCTGCCAGCTTGCTGAGCTGGATGGCCAGAGCCGCTGAGAACAGCCCAGCCAGCAGGGGCGCGCCACCAGGCACCATGTCTGCGTGCTGCTGCCACCRYSRCWSCGSCANCNWCCKGCWNNGYSNCCKGCTNKSTGCSRGCKGCNGCSWSYGGCNGCYKCTSNCTGCYGNCTCCTGNCGYCTNTGCGCCNKSMGCYGNNGCYGMYAKGCCATCACCGGNNCGGCNAGGATGCCAAACAGCACGGTCATGAAATAGGCGCCCGCAAACTGCAAAGAATCATGGGGTGGGACAGCAAGGCGGCGGGTTAGGGTTGTTGAAGGCGCAGACCGGGTTGATCATCGCCCTGCGATGCCAGCTGCAGCCAGTGCCACCGTTCCATCCCCGCGCTATAAGCAGCCCAACCCCGCTGGCTGTGCTCACCTCGAGTGCGCCCAAAAAGTTGTCCGGGTTGCTGGCTGCCAGCGCCAGCGGCGGGCAGAGAGTGAGCAGCAGCGCCACAGCGTGGCCATCGAGCGGCAGGCCTCCTTCGCTCGTGCTGCTACTGCTGCTGCTGACGCCGTCGCCTGCTGCGCCTGCCGCGTCCGCTGCGTCTGCTAGGCTGCAGCTGGGGCCCTGCGCCCCGGGCACCCAGGTTGCGCTGCAGCCGGCTCCCTCGTTGTGGCCAGAGCCAGTCCGCAGGCAAGCCAGCTCATCATAGCTTGCATCAGCGGATAACAGGGATGGCTCTGTACCAGCCGAGCGCTTGAGCTGCTTAGACACCTCGTGCAGCAGCGGAGGCACCTCTGTCCGCAGCGTCTCTGCACAAAGCCAGGACGGGCAGGGTGGCGCGGTAAGCAGCGCAGCTGGGCGCACAGAGGGCAGCAGGGCAGCAGAGTTGCCGATGCAGCATGCCGGCAAGCTTGATGGCAGGCGCGAACCAGCACGGGTGTCCTCCGTCCTCACCAGACAGGCTGAGCGTGGTGCCAATGAAGCTCGTGCCGACCGCCAGGAACGAAAAGGTCTCCACCAGCCGGCCGATCAGGGGCGGCGCGCGCCGCACAAACACCTGCTCGAGGCGAATGGGCCGAGGCCGGCAGTGTGTCAAGATGAGCAGAAGGCTGGCTTGCAAATCGCATACCCCAGCCCCCTGCATGCAGCATGCATGCCCACAGGCTAGTGAAAAAACGCAGTTGCTTCCACCGAGCACCGAGCAGCATACCTCGAGAGGATCCACAGCCAGGGCCGTTGCTGCATCCAGAGAGACTGCTGTCTCAACCGCAAGTGGCGCATCCGCCCCAGGCGCCAGCTGCAGCGCGGCCTCCATCACGCCTGCGGCTGCTGGCGCGTCTGCCAGGCCGGAGGGCAGCAGGGAGAGGGCCACCGCCTCCCAGGAGAGGAACATGCCCAGCGGAACCAGGCTGCCCAGCACGAGGGCGGTCCTGCGGGCAGGGAGGGCAGAGTGACAGCACTCAAAGTGAGCACAAAAGCTGAATTTTCCGCAGCGGCAGCAGCATCGGCAGCAGCAGCAGCGGCGGTAAGGTAGCGAGGCACACACCATGCTTGCAGTGCGAGCAGGGCTCAGCATACAGCAAAAGGCCATCACTCCCACTACTGCGGCAATTCCTGACCCCGCACCTGATGCGCGCGCGGTCGCCTCCCAGGTAGCTGACAATGACTGGCGTGAGGTCATGGAAGACCAGGGACAGGAAAATGATTGGCACCGCCGGCTGGAGCGCGCCCCAGTCGGCCACGCCGTGCAGCAGCGAGTGCGGCAGCGAGGATTGGCCGGCCCCCGCACACAGGATGACCGCGAACAGGGCCAGAAGCACAGAGGTCAGGCCCTGCAAGAGGGTGTGAGGGGCGGCGGTGTCTGGTAAGGGTTACAGTAGCTGTAAGGCTTCAGCAGCAGCATGGTGGGGTGGGCAAGGTATGGTGGGGCGTGCAAGGCGGTAGCATGGTGGCGAGTCGCGGCGCTGGTCGGCTCTTGGGGCCTCTGCAGCCCCCAGCAGCGCCAGGCTGGAGGCAGCGAGATGCTGCAAGCCGGGCACAACAGCGGCAGCACTAACAGCAGCGCTCATAGGCCACACACCTGGTTGATGGCATCGATGGTGCGGGTGCCGCCCAGGTACAGCAAGCTGCCGATGCCTCCCACAAAGGCTGCCGCGGGCAGCAGCGGCGGCAGGCCGCCGCCTGCCAGGTAATCCAGCACCTGCTTGGGAGAAGGACGGTGCGCGGCAGGGTGCATTGGGGCAACTTGCGTGGCCAAACTGGGCTGGCCGCATGTGCGCTTTGGTTGCGAATTGTGGCAGGCGGAGCTGCGGCAAGCACTGGCTGGCGACCATGCGCAGGCATAAGACAAGGCAGCCCATAGCGCGGCATACCGTTGCCCCGCAAGTATTGCCCGTATGTAACGCACCTCGGCAGCCTTGGTGGCATATGCCGTGAGCAGGGAATAAGCGAGCGCCAGGTAGACCAGGGTGAGGCCGCGGCCCGCCGCTTTGCCCAGCGAGAACTCTGCCATCTGGCGCAGCGTGACCACATCGCCGCCTGCGGGTGCTGCGCCGCCGCTGCCATCGTCTGCTGCTGCAGCTGCTGCGTCGCGTGCTGTGCGTGCTGCCAGGTTGACCTCGGCGATGAGCAGAGCGTCCAGCGTGAGCAGCACCCAGATGCCCACAAGGGCCGCCGATGTGGGTGCTATGCCCGCCGGCGCGGAAACGGCGGGCAGAGCMAGCATGCCCGNCCCCACCGTGCTGCCTGCAAAGGTGCAGGGAGACGTGGCAGGCAGGTGGGCATGATGCGACAGCATGCATGCAGGCGCGGGTCGCACGGGCGCGGGTCGCACGGGTTGTGAAGCGGCGGMGTGCGGCACTAGGGCAGCAGGGCTAAGCGAAGATGCAAMAGCGCACCTGTGATGAGGGAGATGGCCCCCCAGAGCGTGCCCGATGGTGCAGGCTGCTGCCTGCCTGCCTGGCCGCTGCTCTCGTTGTCGATGGCGGCAGCGGCGGCGGCGGCCGGCSGCGCCCCCTCGCTGGCGGGCGCCGCTGCCGTGGCTTGCACCACAGACGCATCTAGCTGCCACCTATGGTGTCGTGGCTGAGCGCGCCGGGGCGTGCGGACGGTGCCTAGGGCGGCCCATGCCCTCCGCTGATAGCCGCTTGCTGCGAGCGGCGGCACCTGCCTGACTGAGCATCCTAGCATACCGCAGCGCGGAATCGAGGGCCAAGCCGTGTTTCGTGGAGAGTCAGCGCCCGGTGTTCACAGCGGCCGAGACCGAAGGGGAGAGGGTGTTCCTTGCCCTGACGCGAATCTGAACACGAAAGCGTGACGCAAGTGCAGGCAGAAGCGTGCGATCAGCTCTACTGGCCACGTGCTGGGGGTGCTAGGGCGGCGGCGGTCAGCGACATGCTGCCGTGCCCTTGTCCGGCGGCGGCAGTCATTCCCCGGTGCAGGCACCTGGCACTGACGCAGTAGCAGCAAGCCAAACCTGCAGCCGCAGATGTAGTTGACTGGCCCACTACTCCCCCATCTATGCGTTGCTTGCCTGCGCAAGCCTTGTTGCACAAGCCAGCCGCTGGCGCAGCCGCAGAAATAACAATAGAGACAATCAATAGATGTAGAGTTAGCGAAGAATGGCAGAGGAGAAAGCGCAGCGTCAGGCCGGGGGCAGTTGCAGCCCCCCGCAGGTGCTAGCATATAAGCAACAGCAGGGCTGCTGCGGCTGCCGCCGCCGCTGCCATCGCCCGTGCTGCTGCCCCTGGCTGCCGAGGAGCTGCTGAGATGGCTTTCATGGAGTAGCCGTTGTACACGCACCTGCAGATTGCGAGGCAAGATGCGCGTCATCCAGAGAAGCACGGGCAGAGTGAAGGCGCAGGTTGAGTGCAGCAGCAGCAGATCCCTCAGCCCTGCCAACGCCCACTCACAAGCTGCCCGGCTGATCGCTGCCCAGGCAGCGCACGGCCGCCAAGTGGCCCCAGTCGTTYGCAAAGCTGGTGACKGGCACATASYTGTACTGGCYGCCCGTYGYCTGCGGCTGRTAAGGYGCTGCGRGRAGGCAAGGCAAGCGATGGGCTGGCGTTGAGAGATCGGTGGGCGACGGCATGCCTGGGAAAGCAGCCAATATGCTCACGGCAGCAGCGATGCAGGAATAACTGTGCCCAAAGAGTTTAATAACATGCGGTGGCGGCAGCATGCGGCAGCGGAGGCAGCTGCCCAACAGCAGCAGCGCGACACACACGCCTCCCTTGAGCACACCCCGACGCCCAGCCTGTGACGTACCCGCCTCCCGGCCCCACCGCATGAAGCCGGTGCCGGCGTCAAACACCACCAGCTCCTGGGTGGTGGTCACCGCCGCCACACCCACGTTGATGATGGGCGGCGACACCGGCAGCTTGGAGTAGCCTGCGGTGGCAGCCAGGAGCGGGGCGAGGGGGAAGGAGAGCCTCAAACCCTACGGAACGCCCAACACCGGCATGCCTGCCGGCTGCTCCCCACAAGTGCAGTATCCTTCAACCTATGCAGAGCACACCCATGCGGCCGCCCAGCAACCTCCGCAGCCATCCACTTGCTCTGCAAGCTGGCCATTACTACTAACAATCGTCCACCTTCCGTCCATCGCCCATCCCCAACCCACCCAGCGCGCTCATGTTGGCGGACCAGATCACGCCGCCGTCTTTGAGCGAGCGGCCCACCAGGTATGTGTTGTAAACCGGCTTGCCGCTGCCCAGCTCGTACGCTGCGTCAGGTGGGGTGGAGGCGGGCAGGGGAGGGCGCCGGCGCAATTAGCACTTCAGCAGCAGAGGGCGCAACTGCAGCCAGCAGACTTGCACGGCGCATCGATACGCCTGCTTGCAATGCAGCAGCAGTTGAGCACCCTGTCATGCCGCTGCAGCGACCCAATGGCCTGCCGCTGGGCATCTCTGACCACAAAAGCAGGGCTCACAGGTGCGGTTGGACCAGAAGACAAACACGCCATCCACCACCGACACCTGGGGCACCTGCAGGGCAGTCCGGCAGCAAAGCGCTGAGCTCCAAGCACCTCCCAGGTGGCTTGCACTCAGCAACATGCAGCGCTGCAGCCGCACGCTGCTTGCCTGGGTATGCTGCCGAGCACCGACCAGACGCGAGAAGGCCCCGGGAATCTAAACCTACCTGAAGGCCCAGCTGCTGCAGACGCTCATTCAGGGAGCCCTCAAAATTTGTGTTGCCGCTGGTCTGCAGCAGAGCAAGGAGAGCACAGCAACCCCAGCATTAAGCCAGGCAGCCACCAGCAGGCACCAGCAGCCGCAAACGCAGCTCTATCACTTCAGCCGGCGCTGCTGCTGCTAGTTCAGCGGATGGCCAGCAGTCATGCAGACCACCCCGCCGCCGCACCTGCCAGGCCACGGTGGGGGCCGCCGTTGCGCTGCTGCCATTCAGCTGGTACGCCATAAAGCGGGTCTGGTCCCATGTGGAACTGGTCATCAGCAGCATGGGGTACTGCCGGCTCGGTACCGCATCCAGGACCGGCACGTACGCCACGCTGGTCACGTTAGGGTTCAGGCCCGTGCCCGCCCCCGCGGACACCACAATCTGCCACAGCTGGCGGCCATCATCTGGAGACAAGCCGTACAGCCGCGCGCCTTGCGCGTACACTGCTGCGGTGGGGGTGGCGGTCACGCCCCACATGCCGGCCGTGTCCGAGGCGGGCAGGCCCGAGGCGGGCGGCAGCGCTGTGAAGTTGGCCCACACCACCTGCATGTGGCAGGTAGGTGTGGATTGTAAAGGCAGAGCAGCACAGTGCAGTAATCGGCATGCCAACAGCAAGTCTCCACCCGCTGCACAATCCAGCGAGGCGTAAGCAGCCGCTGCATGAGTTGCCGCCTGCACGCCGCAGCAACATAAGAGCGGCAGCTGAGGGGCTGGTTGAAATGTCCAGAGTGGCTGGAAGGGGCAGCCGAGGGCCAGAGCAGCAGCAAGGAGCCAGACTGCGGCAGCAAGGGTCACGCACCTGTCCGGTGGCAGGGTCCAAGGCCTCAATGTAATTCACAGGCACAGGCACCGGCCGTGTGCTGTCGATAAAGCTGGTGGTGAGGTACACGCGGGCGGGGCCGCCGGGGCCACTGCACTCACGAGAAACATGGGCAGCGAGCGGCAGGTGGTGAGCTGGTGGCATGCAGCAGGGTGTGGTTCAAGCAAGCGGGCATTAAAACTGTAACAATGGGTGTGATGAGAAGTGGTGGTCTGGAGCAGGCAGGCAGCACGGCCGAAGCACTTGAGGACAGCCGCAGCACACACATGCCTTCCAGCAAGACAACAGCACCACGGTGCCATGTTAAGCGCCAGGAGCATCCCAGGNCTGCCTCCCTACGCTGCGCTGCGCACCTGTAGCCCGTGATTTTGGGCGTTGACGCGTTGTAAGTGGCGTGCTGCCACCGCTGCTGCCCCGTGGCGGCATCAAGCGCCACCACAGACTTGCCCAGCTGCATGAACNACAGTCCCAGGCTGCTGTTCAGCTGCTGCCAGTGCGGCAGTCCCGACGTCAGCGTGGTCAGGCCGGCATTGGCGGGGTCTGGCGCTGCCACAGTGGCGGTCCACGCTTGCGTGCCGCTGTCCGCCTCATAGGCGGTCAGCACCCACTGCCCGCCGTTGCCGCCGCCGCCGCTGACCAGCACAAAGCGGTCTGGGTCATTGCCCTCTGTCGTCCGGATGACATAGGGCGGGTAGGGCGAGCCAAAGGGGTAGTTGACGTAGTCACCCGTCACGTTCCACTGCGGGCGAACCAAGAACAGAGCGGTGGGGAAACGAGAACAGAGCGATGGGGCAAGCGGCGGGCGCCGGCGGTTGCGGCGGGGTTGCCCCGGCACGGCCGGCAGTGGCTGCAGCCAGCAGGATCACACAGCAGGGCCCCGAGCAGCTGCTGCTGGCGCGCCGCGGCTCACCTGCAGCTTGGTCCCGCGGCTGGGCGCGACGGCCAGCAGCAGAAGCAGCAGGGCCGCCAGCTGCGCGCCGAAGCGCGCCATGTCGTGCACAAACCACCCAGGACCGGCGAGAGTGCGTGACTGCCGCGGCTGCGGGTGGGCTGGAAGGTGAGCGTGGCCACGCGTTCTCGAGCCTCTGGGCCGTCCCAGCCACTGCAGGAGCGATCACGAAAAGTGGGCCGCCAGCGATGGCCCTGCCCATGGCCTCCTGCGTTGGCCACGCCACCCGCCGGTTGAGCAGGGCGCGCCGCACACCAAGGCGGCAGCAACGCGCACATATGTATGCGGCATGCTGCACTCGCTCATGGACTGATTACAACACAGTCACATCTATCATTCATCCAACATGCTGCACACAACAGTCAATCCTGGGCATCTTGCAAGCTACGGTCAGGCCGCCTTGGCGGCGTCCGGCCCCTGCACCGCCGCACAGAAGGCCTTCACATCTGCTGGGGACAGGCCCTTGCCGGTTGCGTCGTGGCTGGGCAGCAGCAGGTCCCACCCCAACATTGCCGCCAGACGGCAGATGGACGCCTCGCCCTGCTCCACGTCGCAGCTGCGGTGGGCAGCGGGGCGGCAGCGGGAGAGAGATAGCAGTGAACGACTTAGGAAGGACCAGCCAGCGTAGAGCAACAGCGGGCCAGCGCTCATGCAGCACTCTGCTATGGGTGTGCAAGCATAGTAGCACCACAACATGCTTCTACAAGCAGCCGCCCCCTGCACTTACTGCGGCTTGGGGCACAGGAAGGAGGGCGTGATGCGCACTGTGACGCCTGTGGAGGCAGATTTGGAGACAACAAAATTTTGGACATGATTGCCAGAGAGGCATGATGCTGAAGCACAACATGCTGCACGCCCGGCATGCTGAGCATGCAGGCGTTGCAAGCAAACCAACCCGTGTGCCAACGCTCCATCCAGCGGTGCAGCACAACACATGCACCGCTCACCTGGCAGGAAGCGCACGAGGCGGAAAGTGCCCAGCTCCTGCGCAGGCAGTCAACCGGATTGGCAGGGTGAACGAGCTTGCACCTGCTGTGTGTTCTACTTACCGAAATCACCCACAATTGCAAGCAGCTGCAACACCAGCTGGGCCCCCAGCATTGGCAATGCTGCTTGCCTTGCCCACTCCGCTGCTGGCCGGCATGACGCTGACGCCCACGCCGCCCGCGCCGGACAGCACTGAGATCTGCTTGGGTTGGAAAAGTTGGAGCAGAAAGAAGCGCATGTGGAACACTTACTCTCACAGGCTAGCGCCTTGGGAAAGTCTTCCCCTGGTACGGGCTGCGCAGCTGCACTTGCTGCGCGACACCCAGCAGCCAAGTTCGACACACACACCACCCCGCCGCACCGCCCCGCTGGTCAGGCGCTCGGTGCTGAGTGAGCCCAGCGTGGCGTTCAGGGCCGCCGGTACCGGCACCGGCCAGCGGCCGCCCAGCACGCTGCTCAGGGCAGCCTGGGCCGGGCCGAGCACCAGGCGGGCGGCACGGCCGGCCAGGAAGCCCAGGGGGCGAGTGACCAGGCCCTCAATGCCGCTGGCGAATGAGGCCGATGGGAACACGTTGAACAGGGCGTCACCGGCAATCACTGTGCCGCTGGGGCGGTGCAGAAAGGAGATATGGCCGGGGGAGTGGCCGGCGGTGGCGATCCAGCTGTGGGCGGCAGGTGGGGGGCAGGGATAAGTACGGCAGTGGCAGGGTGCGCAGTGTTTGGAAGCACGAGCGCACACCAGGATGCGGCTCTGCACATGTGCTGCTGCGCTGGGCAAAGCGATGTGCAGGTGCAGCTTCAGTAGCTGCAGCACCGCGCAGAACTTGCCTGATGCTTGCCCTTCCGTGGCCGCTCAGGCTACCGCCTTCCGCACAACAGCAATCGTGGCAAGCGCACAGCGCATCCAGCGTCCTCGCACAGAGCATCCCAGCCGCCCAGCCGCCAGCAGCATGTGTGCCGCCTCACCCGCAGCAGCTGCGGCAGCGCTCCCACGTGGTCTGGGTGGCCGTGAGTGAGCAGGATGGCGGCCAGCCGTCCGCCCTTTGGAATGGTGCGCTGCACCGCCGCCGTCAGCCGGCTGGCGTAGCTCTGGCTCCAGTTATCGCCCCCTCCAGCATCAATCAGGTAGTAACTGTTGCCCTCGCGAATCACCGTGCAGCTCAGGGGCACGACAGCAACAGGTAAGGGGCGCCACCAGAGGTCAAACCTGCCGCAGGGTGTTTGGAGTCGGCACAGTTGCGGCATTTCTCTCCGTGTTGCCAGGTGGGCCCGCACGCCCATGTTGCAGTTTGATTTTGCACGTGTGCCATGGCTGCACTATGAGCAGTAGCAATTGAGCTGGTCCCGACCAAACAGCACAACCGACGGGAGGGCGGAGGGAAGCTGCGTGACTTGCAGGAGCGATCCCCCCGTGGCGGCAGCGGTGCACGTGCCTGAGAACATCTTTTGAGGACACGGCGTGGAACTCGCCGCTCCCCGCCAGCTTCCAAATTTCCCAGCCAGTGCTGGCCAGCCGCCACGTCCCAAACACACCGAGTGCTGGGAACAAGCTGCCTCCCATAGTCGCCACCGCGACGCACGCGGCGGCAAGCAGCAGGGCGCGGCGCCCTAAGAGAGGCATGTTGCACGCACCAGTGGTGCTGTCCAAGGGGAACGGAATGGCAGTAGGCAGCACAAGGGCGGCTGCGCAGCTCTGAGGCTGCCGCCGCTCGGCAGGCGCAGCGGCGGGTGATTGGGCCAAGTCCCGGGACTCGCTCCCTCTGCTTCGAATGTTTCTACCTGCAGCACAGCGTGCTTTGATCCAAGTAGCCTCAGCAACCGGCGCGTCTCGAGCCAAACCCTCTGCGCCACTCGCTCCCACCTGCGCCTAACCGCTCGCGGCAGGCACCATGCCCGCCCAGGTGCGCGCAGCGATGTCGACGGCGCGATCCAAGGCCGCAGCTGCATTGGTCTTGCTCGCGCTGCCGCCGCCGCCGCTGCTGGCTCCAGAACGGTTGGCGGCCACTCGCTCACGAGTGCCACCGGCAGGTCGAACTCGTCTATACGTGCGCATCTTTTTGCACAGGAAGGCAAGCCCGGCCAGTTCAAGGCCTCCAAGTCCGCTGCTGAGCTGGCTTACGGCGAGGTTGAGGTGCGCATTTCCATCAAAGCCACTGCTTCGAACCGAGCGTCTGGTAGGTGTCTGCGACGATGCGGCCGGCGGTGCCAGTGCAAGCATTCAGCATCATCAGTGTACCTCCCGCTGTTTCCGTGCATCTGGAATGCAGGGGTATGCCGAGCCTGGCACCGCGGAGCACAAGGTGTGGATTCAGGCGGCGGCACCGCCGTGCTGCTGCTGCTGCTGCTCCGCCGCCACTGCAATCGAAGCCGCTTCAGCGCAGAGCAGTGCCATCATGGTGGCCTTGTGCCAGCTAGCTGCATGCCCGGCACGCCTTGCGCGAGCATGCACTGATTGTTGCCGCTCGCCACTGCGCAGGCCGCCGGCGGCAAGCATCTGGAGAGCTACTGGTTCAGGCGAGTGGCTGGGAAGGAGGAAGGAGCAGCCGTGGAGCACGCAAATGCCAGCCCTAGGGCCTGTCGTTGGCAGCTAGAATAAGAG
Source organism: Chlorella ohadii (assembly GCA_025026875.1). Taxonomy (NCBI): domain Eukaryota; kingdom Viridiplantae; phylum Chlorophyta; class Trebouxiophyceae; order Chlorellales; family Chlorellaceae; genus Chlorella; species Chlorella ohadii. The sequence goes on from JADXDR010000013.1 coordinate 38,376, forward strand.
TCAGAATTGCCAGTTTCGAGGAGCGTTGCTGGCAAATTGGGCGCCACCTCATCTACTCACATGGTGCAGGGGCTCCGGTGGGCTGCGCCCGGAGGGCCACGATTACAATGAAGAGCAGGAGCGGCTGCAGGAGCTGGAGGAGCACCAGGTGGGGTCAGCGGGGCTGGTTTTGTGGGGTTGCTTGCGGATGGTGTGGTGGGTGCGACTTGCAAGTGCGCAGCAGCACTTGTCAGCATGTTGCATTCTCATTGGCCCGGCAAGTTGCGCCTCGAAGGCGGTACGGCGACTGCACAGCAAACTGACCCCCAACCTGCATCCCCTTGAACTTCAACGTCCCTCGAGCAGAAGGGCGGCGCGGTGCGGCGCGCCATGGGCGCTGTGGGAGGCGCCATGGCCTCTGCCGCCGCCGCGGTGACCCCCGCACGCTTCAAGTCCTCCAAGTCTGCCGCCGAGCTGGCCATGAACGACAGCGAGGGGTGTGAGTGTTAGCTCATCTTCATTGAGGCAGCCATGCTGCACGCATTGGGTGATATGGAAATGCCGGCATCAGCATGTCGCAATTGCTGGGCGCCAAGCTACCATATGGCATGATGCTTTTTGACTCCACCTCGTTTGCGCTGTTGCCGACCGAGGCAATGCTGCCCCTTGCCATTCCATGCAGATGCGGAGCCAGGCCTGGCGGAGCACAAGGTGCATCATGCAGGGGCTGAAAATGGGGGACTTTGCTGGCATTCCAATGCAAGCTGCTGGGCAAGAAGGTTGGCGTGTGCTCTGGTGCCAGCCCAGTGGGCAGCCTCCCTCCCAACCCAACGTGGCGGTCCCCGGCCGCTTTGTACGACAAGACTGCCTGTCTTGGTGCTGCCCCGCAGGACCATCCAGACAAGCACTTGGGCTCACTCTGTCTGTCCTGTCCTGGTGCTGCCTCGCAGGACCACCCGGACAAGCAGCTGGGCACCTACTGGCACCGCGGCTCCGCCGGGCTGCGCCCCGAGGTGCGCCTGATGGATACTCTGTGTGGTGCTGGGTGCAGCGTGTATTGGAGCAGGCTGCAACTGAGCCCTGCACAGCAGCAGCCACTGTTTTGACTTTGACTGGCAGCGGGCATGCGGGGATTGCCCGCATGCGCCCCTGCTGCACATGCTGATTGCAGCTTTCGTTTGGCTTTCATCCAATGTCAGGGCCACGACTTCAAGGAGGAGGAGGAGCGGCTGCACGAGCTGGAGGAGCACCAGGTGTGAAAAAGCCGGAGCGGTGCCTTTCTATTGTGGTTTATGGGTGTGCAGCATTTGGTTGGATTCTTTGCTCAGTGAACAGATCGCTCAGCCTATCACCACACATCATGCTCTCCTGGAGTAACAGCCGCTGCTCTGGCATGCTCTCCCCCCTCGCAGAAGGCCGGCAGGGGGGGTGTGGTGGAGCGTGTGCAGGAGGCTACCACCTCGGCCACCCAGACCGCCAAGGAATATGTGCAGGTGAAGCTGAGGGCAGGCATTGGACTTGCTGTGGCTGCCAGGATAAGTCATCGTGCCGACTGGTCTGTCCGAAGCGCGCAGCGCATGCACAAAGGCTCAACTCCTGCTCTCGACTCGCCGTCTGAGAGACACTGTGCTGCTCTTTCCAACCGTTGTTGTTTCCCGCAGATTGCCAAGGAGATGCTGGGCCTGGCCAGCGAGAAATGAGCCCTGCCTGCCATCGTAAGCGAGCCTGCCTGATGGCCTGGAGGAAATCCAGCGAGCAGAGTAATGTGAGGAGAGAAAACCAACGAGCGGTTGCCAGGAGCGGTTGCCAGGAGTTTCATCACGCCGTCTACACTACGCTCCTAATCACTCTGTTTTGTGAGTCATGTTTCATTGTCCGTGGCGCCCCGTGATGCCGGGGACATGCCTGTTCATAAAACCGCCACATGCTGCCGCCCGCTGGCAGCTTGCTGTTGGCGACGTTCCATTTTCATCTCGGAACCAAGTTTCCTGCGCGATGCACCCGCTTTCATCTAGCGTCTGCCACCACTTTTGATTCTGCACATCTCAGCTGCATGCCGCCCCATATGCTCTGCAACATATGCGCTTGCATGTAATTTGCTAGCACCATTCACACTTTCCACGTTGAGAGGTTCGCGGTTACATCTGTCTTCACATGTAAGGTGCTACACGTCATGTCAATGCTCGCTTTTCCGCACAGTACAAATTTCCGAGACAAAACCTGCCACAAGAGCGGCAGCAGGCTCAGGCGCCGGTACCATCTGCCTGCCGCCGCCGCAGCTGCCTTTGGACTTGCCGTACCTCGCCCAGCACCTGGCAGGTTTGCTTGTGTCCGTTGGTTCCTGCCTTCCAGTCGGCGTGTGAGCACGCAGTGCTGCAGTACCACACCAAACGGCACGCGCTGCAGGGAAGATCGAGTTGACAGGGGCGGGGTGGTCGGAGTGGGCAGTCGCAAGCGCTGGGGACACAACACAGCGCGGGCTGCTCCTTGCGGCGGCAGAGCGGTACACTGCTAAACAACAGCTGACCGCTTGCAGCCCCTGCACACATCGCGATGCATCTAACAATCAAGGCGCTGCGACTTGACTCCACAGCCCTCCAGACCAGCCGCCCACCTGCATCTTTTGCAGCCAGCGCCCCGGCCCGCGCGTGGCCCGCCCTCCAAAGCCACATTGTCACACTGCAGGTTGGCGCAGGAGCGTGCCGCTGCCGTGAGGGCCTGGTCATTCCTCTGCTGTGCAAGCCCCTCGGGCCGCTGCCACCACTCGAGCAGAGCTGCCGCCAAAGGCTGGCCGACTGCCAGCACTTCTGCCACGCTGACACCCTCCCTGTCCAAGACATCGGGGCCGCCGGCAGCTGCCAGTGCCGCGGTGCAGCAGCTTGCCGCGGCCGCCTGCTGACCAGAGCCACCGGCCTGCTCGGCGGCCGCCACTTCCTTTCCCACTTCGCTGTGCACGACCTGCACAGCCTGCCTGACACACTGAGTTGCAAACCCGGCCTGCGTGCAAGAGGGCCATTCAAGCAACGGAGAGGCAAACGAAATAACGTAGTGAAATGTTGAATGCTGCAGGTTGGCCCAGCACCCCAGCCTGTGCCAGCTGATGCGAACCASAGGTGCACAGCAGGCATGCCACAGCACAGCACAGCACAGCACAGCACAGCACAGCATGCCACAGCACAGGACACAGCACCCATGTGCTTGCCTGCTGCCCTGGCATATCATCGACATCATCCGGTTGGCAGCCGAGCAAGAGGACCACTGATACATGCACGCATGCGGCATGGGGTAGCATGCTGGCAATGCACGCCTGCCGCTCCTCCTGCAGGCGAGGGGACACTAGGTGGCACGCTTTGCGGCAGCTGCTGCTCATCGCCTGTGGTTGCGGCGGCCATCCTTGCTGCGAAAGCGCAGCATGCCCTCTATTTGGAATGCCGCCCGACATCCATATCTCACCACCACTCACTTTGGTTGCTCCGCGCTGGCCGTGAATGCACAGCTGGCACAGCTCGGGGACGGATGTGAGGAGGTCGCGGGCTGCTTCTGCCAGCACCGCAAGCAGCAGGGGCCACCAGCGGCGTGCCTCTGGGTCAGCGGAAGGGTCTGCTGCAGCAAAAGCGCCCCAGTGCCTCAGTAACGCCACCTGTGCGCAGCACATGGCATGCAGCGCCCTGCAGTGAGGGGAGGACGGACGAGGCAGGTGCGTGGGCTGGCCTGTTGGGGGTAGAGGCGGCAACTGGGGCGCCAACACACACCCGGCGGGGGGCATTCAGTGCCATGCATGCAGGTCAGGGGGGAGCGGCAAGCCCTGCAAGTGGGCAAGTGGCAGGGTGTCCACATCACAGCAGCATCCCATCCCTGCACATCTGTGTGCACCCCACACTCACTGGGCGCTGGCCGCTGCTTGCTTGATGTCCGGGGCTGACGCTGCATGCTGGGCAGCAAAGCTGATGCGCCGCAGGCCGGCGCCAGCTGGCAAGTAGGCACATGCCAGCTCAGCCACCTGGCTTGCACCAAACCTGGCAAGCAGCGTTTCTGCCAGGGGCCCATGCAGTGCTCGTTGCCGCTCTGCGTAATACGCCGCCCGGCAGAGGGCGGAGTGCAGCCACCAAAGGGCCTCGAGTGCCTCAACAGCAGCCGTTTGTGAGCCATCGTCGCCAGCTCCCGAAGCCGCTGCTGCTGCTGCTGCTGCTGCTGGGCTGCTGCTGCTGCTGCCGCCGCTGCCGGCCTGCTGTGCTGGGACGGCCTGCGGTGCTGGGGAGGCAGCTCCTGCAGCCTCTGCGGCAGCATCGATGGCCGCAGCAAGGGTCTGGCTGAGCAAGAACAACTCAGACAGGAGCCCTGCCAGAGAGCCATCGGCTGTATCCAGCTCTTCAGACAAGGCCCCGCAGGCCTGCAGCTGGGCGGCGGCCTCACTCAGCGCCAGCAGGCGCACGGCGGCGGCAGCGCCGCTGCACCAGGCTGCCGCGTCTGCACAGCTGGCGAGCGCTGGCGACTGGCGCGGCCTGCCTGCTTCGCCGTGTTGGGCCGAGGGGCTGTTGGTCATCCAAATATGCCTCAACGCACAGGCTGGCACGCAGCAGCTCCAGGATCCGACGAGCAGCCCAGCAGGCATTTGCCAGCTGCTGCACCTCCAGCTGCCCGCCTGCTGCAGCAGCGCCGGTGGCGCCTTCGGCTGCCGCCTCTGCTGTGCCCGCTGCACTGCTGGCGTTTGCAGCAGCCACCGCGTCTGCTGCCACCAGCAGCAGCACTGCCACAGCGTTTGGCAGCGCAGCCAGCAGCGCATGTGCAAGCCGCGCAAGTGTGGTCGGCTGCCGGAGCGCCTCTGGACCTGCCTGCTCCTGCAAGCTGTCCAACAGCCTGCTGCACGCTACGCCTAGCTGGCACACCAGCCAAACCGCGTCTGTGCGGCTGACTGACTCCACGGCCGGCGCTGCTGCTGCTGCCGCTGCGCCCGGAAGCAGCATAGCTGCCACCAGCTGTGCCGCCGCTCGTGCCATGGGCACGCTTCCTGCCAAATGAGCGACTAACNTCTGGGGCTTCTACCGGGCTGGCTGCACCGCCGCTGCCCTCAGCGTTGCTGACACGCACACAGCCGCCCTCGGTGTCGCCGCCCTCGCCGGCGCTGCCCTCAGCGTTGCTACTGCCTGCGCTTCCCCCGCTGCCGCCGCCGCTGCCCTCGCTGCCGCTGCCGCCCTCACTGCCGCTGCCCTCACCGCCACCCTTGCTGCTGCTGCCCTCGCTGCCGCCCTCGTTGCTACAACTCGCACTGCCGCACTCGTTGCCGCCGCCGCTGCCGCTGCCCTCGCCGCCACTGCTGCTTCCAGCGCTGCCGCTGCCCTCGCCGCCACTGCTGCTTCCAGCGCTGCCGTTGCCTCGAGGCTCCATTGCCGGCGCGCTGCTCGGGTACACAGGCAGCAGCTCGCTTGCAAACACGGCTGCCGCGGCTGCCGCCACGTCCCAGGAAACGGGTGCGTCAGGCGGCCGCCGCTCCGCAGGCAGGGCCAGCTGCACCGCCATCTTCGCCACAAATGGTTCCATTCGGCTCTCGGCGCGGAGGTACAGGGAGCCTGGGGATGCATTCAGCGCTTCTTCGAGCGGGACCAGCCGGCAACCGGTGCGCTCGCGCATGAGGCAGACGCAGCCCAGCAGGCGCAGCAGGGCAGCCATCGCATGGTCGCTCAGGAAGCCTGCGGGCATGGGGCATGGGGGCGGGCGGCAGGCAGGCGACGGGTCAGGGCAATATGTACTTCCTAATTGCCGCTCAAAGCATGCGCGCAGCTGCGTGGGCAACGCAGCTTCGCTTCACGCATCCAGTGCAACGCATGCATGGCGCCTCAGCACGAGCTGTAGGCTTCCCTAACTGCTGCGGACCAGCACGGGAACCCCAGAGCTGTGCTGAAAAGGCGCAAGCTCACCGTATCTCAACAGCACGCAGTTCCACAGCATTTCGAGCCACGCACGAAGCACTTGGGGGTCCCCGGGCCCTGGCCAGCGGTCCAGGATTCCACGCGCTTCTGCCGACAGCAGCAGCGCGCGTACCAGCTCGAGCTGCCGCACAACCAGTGCCGACTGCTGCGCCGGCGACAGCGGCGAGCTGCCGAGTGTCAGCCGCATGCCGACCAGCAGGAAAGGGTGGAGCAGCGGCGACTGCAGTTCGATGGCGGCGGGAGGCAAGCTCCAGGCCCCGGCTGCGAGAGCGCTGGCCTCGGTTAGTTGGCAGCCCGCCTCGTAGACATGCCGCCACTGCAGCTGCGGCGAGTGATCCGCAACCCTGCCCTTCAAATCTTCCATCAGAGTCGCCAGGTACGTCCGCAGCTGCTCCAACAGCCTGCCAGGAGGGCATGGAGGGGCAAATGTGTTGGTGAGCACAGGGATGCCACCACGAGTGACCGGCGGGCAGCCGACCCCCCAATGTGCGTTGCTGTGCAGGCAACCTGCAAATGCGCGGAAACAAGCCAAACCAAGCAGAGCAGCGCGGTTAGCAGCGCGGCCCGCACCCTCGCAGCCGCTGCAGCATGACAGCTTCAGGCGACTCGTCGGCGCCGGCCAGTACCAGCTGGCTGCTCACGCTGCCCATCTGGTACAGCTGTGCCTTGGCGGTTCTGGCCATCGCTAGCTGTGGCACAAGCTGCTCCAGCTCGCCCGCCAAGCGGCCCCAGTCTCGGAGCACACTGCCCGCCATGGGCGGCGGCAGCGGCAACAAACGCTGCTGACTGTGAGCGGCTGCTGTCGGGGCTTGGGGCGCTTGCTGGTTGTGCACCGGCGGTGAGCTGCAGCGGTTGGTCGCGCGCTCCGTGGCAGGGCCGACTCCCAAGGGTCGCCTGGCGCGCTCGACGTGCACACCGCACCACAGACCAAGTAGACGTGTAATGTGTCACAGGAGCCCGTGGCTGGGTCGTGGCAGGGGGCCCGCGTGCTGTGCCGCCGCCACAGCGCGCGCCTGTGTGTGCCGCAGGGGACAGTAGCACAGACCGTTAAGTACCCCGCATGTAGGCCCTGCTAGCCACCTAGCCTCGCATCATCCGCACTTTACACGTTTTGAGTGATGCGCAGCGGCCTAGCGGGGCGGCTGCGATGCACCGGAAAGACATGCATTCTCAAAGGATGGGTTGCCATCGATGGATCATCAAAGGGGAGGGTGCTCAATCGATTAAGGCGCAGGGGAGCCCCAAATACGAATGTGGGTGTGGTGTGCAGGGGTTGGGGAGGGGAAAATCGCACTGCGGGTAAATGAAACGAGGGTACAGGGCGCGGCGGCGAAAATGTGGGGGCGGCAAAACCGACATCAAAGTATCGACATGGACCGTGGAGACTCCAGCTCAGCAAACTCCAAACAAACAAACTTCAACGAACTGCAAGTTAGAATGACTCCAACTCAAAGTGCAAGGCAAACTGCAACGGGGGGCGGCAGGCTCTGGGCGTGCCTGGGGCGGTTCTGCCTGTTGGCACGCCCTGCCGAGCGCCTGCCACAGGGAATGAAAGGGTGAATGAAAAGAGGAGCAGCAGCTTGGCTGCCACTGCATGGCTGCTGTTGGGGACTCTGCAGCTGCCAATCGCCGTCTGCAGCGGCGCGCTGCCCGGCCCAACAGGGCAGCTGCCACCGCCGGCCAGCGGCTGCTTGCTGCCTCCGCAGCACCCTGCACCTCGACAGCTGCAGGCTGCCACAACAGGGTGCTGCGCTGCTTGCAGCAGCAAGCGGCATCCGCACGCTAGCGCGCCAGGTCAGCATGCGCCGGCTGCTGCCAGCTGGCTGCTCACTTCTTGCCGACTCCCACCAGCTCAAACACTGCCTGCAGGCCCTTGGGAGCCGCCTTTTTCTTGGGTGCAGCCGCCGCCGGGGCGCCAACCTCCTCTGCCTCATCAAGGCTGCCCTCCATCGAAGCCTCAGCAGGCGCTGCTGCGGCTGCCGCCGCTTTGCCGTTGCTGCCGCCGCTGCCGTTGCCATTGCCAGCCAGAGGAGCCAGCTTGCCGATCACCGCAATCTTGGGCGCAGCCGGCTTGCCGTTGGCAGCCGGCTTGCCGTTGACAGCAGCCTTGCCGTTAACCGCAGCTTTGCCGGCGGGCGCTGCCCCCTTGCCGCTGCTGGCCTTCTTGCTGCTGCCGGATCCCTGGGCAGAAGACGGTCGGGGCGCATGGTTGTTAGTGCACCACATATGCACTTATCACACCGCAGCACGCTGAGAGCAAACAGCCCACCAGCTGCAGCACCTTGAAGAATATCAAACTTGCCACCTGCCATGCCCTAAAAAGCATCGCCCCACTTCGGCCGATTGGGCAAGGGCGCGCACATTCCATTCACACACGCAAAGAATCACACAATCAGGGAATGTTGTTGCCCCANCTGCTCTGCTGGTTTGGGCGAGGGCGCTGCCCGCCGCTTGCTGAGCCGCTCCTGCACCTCCGCCTGCCGCCCCTGCCACCAAGCAATAGTGTTGGACGAGTTGGCCAGCTGCTCCGGCAGCTCGTTCTGCAGCAAACACAGGGGCAATAAGTTGGGTGAGC
>JADXDR010000013.1:46871-104282 GCA_025026875.1 Chlorella ohadii
GGATGTGGGAGTGGTTGGTGTGTGTTCGAGGCATTAGCCAGCTGCCCTGGCGGCGAGGCCGGCAAATTGGCTGCTACAAAGCTGCGGTGCGCACCTCGCGCTTGCGGGCCTCCTGCGTAAAGCCCTCCTCGGTCAGATAGGCTTTCGTAAAGCCGATAGGCTTTCGCAAAGCCCCCCAAAACAGCCAAAAATATGCAACACCAAATGCATACGCGCACCTCGCGCTTGCGCGCCTCCTGTGTGAAGCCCTCTTCGGTCAGATAGGCCTCAGTAAAGCCACCTCGGTCAGCGGTGCCGTTGCCCGCCAGGCGCGACTCGAGCCAGCCATCATCCACGCTCTCTGTGACCTGCAGGGCAAAATTCATACATTGCACTGAGTGAGCCAAAGCTTTATAAGGCAGCACAGGGCGCGACTCGAGCCAGCCATCATCCACGCTCTCCGTGACCTGCGGGGTGAAAGAAGTGTTTTGCAGAAACAGAGTGGGTAAAAACACGTACGCAGATAGCACGCATTGCGCCAGACTCCAGTCGTCCGGCAGCCATGCAACTCGGGCATGTGCACACCCTTGTGAAAGCCGTGCCAGCGCTCCCACATGCCACTATGTGCATCGCCGACCCTGCATCAGGCGCTTGTGGCAGCCACCAACACGCCTAGTAGGTAAAGGAAGCAGCCCGGCTGCCTCACCGTGCTGACCACCTTGCCCAGCGAGGCGACAGTGGAGGAGATGACAGCCGTGGGAGTGACCACTCCGAACCAGGGGTGTGCCAGCGCGGACGCCGCCGACAGCCGCTGCCGCGGCTCGTAGCTGCATGTCGGGGCGGCAACGCGGCAGGCGTCAGCAAAGAGGTCAAGAGCATGCGGCAGGCTGTCAAGTTGGGGTGGCACTACCGCCAAGCGCGGCTGCTTTGTGGGTGAGCCTCGGTGCTGGCTGCTGACGCACGGTGGCAGCCGAACTGCGCTGGCCTGCCCACTGCCGGCGGCCCAATGCATGACATCGCCTCAGCCCCTGGCCGCCTCTCACCGAATCAGGTTGCACAGCAGGTCCCACCCGGTGCCGCCGTCCGCATCCAGGATGGCAAAGCCCTGCAGCCCCCAAAGGAGCGCAAAGTGGGCTGCTGAGGGGTGCACATCGGGGAGAACTGAGTGCTGCTGCAACCAGGCCTGTTGCAGCAGGCGGAAGCACTTGCCAGCTTGGCCACATTCCGGGGGGGGCCCTTGCAATACCAATGCCAAAGTTGAAAGCAACCCTTTCCGCTCCAAGCATCCTTTCCCCCAATTGCTCGCCTCTGTGAAGGCCTTGTCTCCCCGAGCCTCCATGGCCGACCGCCAGCGGTTGAGGTCCCAGCCGTACCGCTCGCCCAGCGACCTGCACAGCAGGCACAGCAGGCGCAGCGGGCTCAGCAGGGCAGCGCACCAGCTCCAGACAACAAGTCAGGCGACGGGCCAGCAGGCAGGCCGTGATGCAGCCGTGGCACGTGGTGCGATCTCCCATACTCGCAGTGGTGCACAAAGGCCGCGCAGCAGGCTGTGGCAAGTTTGCAGCAGAATGATGGCAGCAACAGCCAGGCTCACTTGTTGAAGGCCACCAGCGTGTTGTCCTGGCGCAGCGTGGGGAACGCCATCTGCAGCATCAGCATGCCCACGCTGCAGCAGGGCAGGCGGACAGCAGGCAGATGTGCAAGTTGGTTGACCGCGTCGCCTCCAATGGAAACGGCAGCTGCATCTCGGCAGCAAGTGGGCTGAGCAGCCGGCCCAACAGGTCCCAGCAGTGGCAGCACCCAAGAGGGAACCACATCAGGGATCAGCAGCAGGATAAAAAAGCTCGCAGCAGGGGAGCCCTGACGGAGCCCCAATCTGCCCGGCAGCGGCACCTGTACATGTCGAAGCGGTCGGGCACGTTGAGGCGCCACAGGATGGGCGACAGCAGCGCCGCCACCGGCGCTGGCGGCGCCCTGCATGGCGGGTCGGGGCATGTGGAAGTGCAGGGGTTAGGATGCTGCTGGGCTGGCTGGCCAGGTGGCTAAGTGCCTGTGAGTCAAAGTGTGCCTGCCGATGCAGCGCAAAGCGTGTCAAGACCCAGCAACCTGAAACTGCTCAAAACAACACTCTTTCTCACCGCGGCGTCTGCCTGGACATGATGTACTGCTGGGGCGGCGCGTACCGCGGGTCCAGCAGGTACTGGTTGGGCACGTAGTTGATGCCTGCAGTGCAGACATTCAATAACCAAGGTTAGCATTCCTGTGGAACAGTCTTGAGGCGCTGACGGTACTGGCTGGGCGCGTAGTTGATGCCTGCGGGTCAAAACAACCACAACCGTCATCGCACAAGCAAGGTACTGTAATGTGCCTGGTTTGCCAGCGGTGCATGCAGTGCTTCCAGGTGCAGCCCTGCATCACAACCTCAGCACACCACAGCGCTGCTTGCACTGTGCTACACCTAGCGCCATGCCTCGAGCACACTCTGGACCGAAACACGCAGCCTCATCGATGCGCAGGTCTGCCCTCACGCAACCCTTCTGCTCCCACACGCCAAACACCCCTGCTCTGCCGCTCCGCTCCACTCACCTATGCGCAGGTCAGCGGCGGCGCCAAAGTCGATCAGCTTGATGCACTGGTCGCGCTCGGAGAGGATGCAGTTCTGGGGCTTGATGTCGCGGTGCACAATGCCTGCAGTAGGATAAGATGTCACAGGTCAGCAGAATGGCTTGCCGAGAGGATGCAGTTTTGCGGCTTGATGTCGCGGTGCACGATGCCTGCAGGGGTGCGATAGCAGGAAGCAGGCGACTGAGATGCGACGGCACACGGCACACAACTGCACTTGCCCACAACCCTCATATCTCAGTCTTGCTGCTCACCCACTGCGTGGCACCTCTCCAGGCACTCCAGCAGCTGCTGCATGGCCACGCGCAGGATCGCCGCCTTGCGCTCCGGGCCCTGTAGGCAGGAAACCATTGGCAAGCAAAACTGAGAGTCTAAGCTAGAGTTAACTGCTGCAACCTGCTTCCTGAGCCGCGTGTAAACGGCGCAAAGACCACGCGCTACAGAGGTGGAACCAACGGCAAGGCCCCAAGCAGCCCAGCATCGCACCTTGGGGATGTTGAGCTCCCGCCCAAACAGCGACTGCTCCAGGTTGTAGGGGAACTCCTTCTTCTGCGGGCACGGAAGAATATCATTCAAATGGTTTAAAATTACCAGCAAGGCTTTGTGAGTGCTGCACAAAACTTTACACGCGCGATTGACCCGTGTTCGCCAACAGCGTTTCCACAAACCGAAACCCGACAACTAGCTGCCATGCTGGCTTTCTGCAGCCTACTCACCACCATGAGATCCGCAAGCGTGTAATCTCCCTCGTACGTCCACACCAGCCATGTGGAGTCGCCAAACTGGGCGTTGCCGTCCGAGAAGGCAGTGATGAATTCTGCCGCCGACTTGGGTGCCCAGCGCATCATGCGCTCGTTCATCCAGGCCTGGAGCGGGAATGGAGGCAGGGAGGCAGCACTCAGCAGGTGAGAGTATAAGGTGAGAGTAAAGGTGCACAGAGAGGCTGTCCCTAATTCACACTGCTATGTTGGCGCCGATCACCTCACCTCCGCCTTCCTTACCCCGATTGCCTTCCTCGTACATCGCGCCCCATGCATACACAATGCATCCACCGCTGTGCATTGCTATCTCCTCTGCCCTAGTCTCACCTCCGCCTCGCCAAACTCGATGGCCTTCTTCACAACCCCAGCACGATATACACATGTACGTATATTGTCCCCTTTCCCTTGCCTCTGCCTCGCCAAACTCGGTTGCCTTCTTCACCAGCACATCGCGCGGCGCCTCCACGCCATCAGGGTCGTTCAGCACCGCCCGGTACACCTACAGACGGTGAGTGGCAGCAGGCTTGCATTTGTTGATAGCGGTTAATTAAAACACAGCCCCTGCTCCACCGGCGTGGCCGAAAGCCAGCATCCTCGCTAAACGAGCGTTCTTGGGTAGCCGGGCAGCAGCTGCGCACCGTGCCAAAGCCGCCCGCCCGAGGCCAGCACCCAACATGCAACTCCTGTGATCTTGTCAAAACTGAATGCTGGTGATGCGTGAAACGCACCGTGCCAAAGCCGCCCGAGGCCAGCTTGCGCCCCATGTCAAAGTCCTCTTTGGCATACGCCTTGGCGGCGCGGCGCTGCAGGGGCAGGTGGTGTGGAACATGAGGAGATGTTCAACACTCGTGAGCATGGTTAGCATGCATGGCGGAGCGGCGCTGCAGGGGCAGGCGGAGTGTGTGTGGGGAGGGGTTGGTCGGTGGTGAAGTGACAAGCCAGCAGCGGGAGCAGGGGCTGACACAGCCGAGCAGCTATGGCCCGCAACAGGGGTGCAGCAGGTTGCCTTTGCCTGCCCGGCTGGCATCCCCTTGCCTGCAGCGGGGCCTTGATGTACGTGTCTATCGCGCCCGCCAGCACGCCGGGGGTTTGCAGCATGTAGAAAGCGGCGGCTGCCAGCAGCAGCAGGCCCTGCACGAGGAAGGGGGTGGGAACACGCGGTGGCTGAGGCTAACATCGCAACGTCATGTGTACCAGGGCACGAAGGCTGGCCAGTCACAGAGCAGGCGTGCATTGCTAAGCACAGTTACATAACGGTGGGGCGTCGTGCCTGCGGGTTCACGCCTCGCTCCTCCATGCGCAGCACCGGGTCTAGCGTGCTGCAATACAAGCACAGCAGGGAACATAGGACAGTGAGGTGGGTGCTGGCATGTGATCATGCAGAAACTCCCTGCAACGGCGCAGCAGTGACTAAACAGTTGGGCCAGTGGGCGGCACCCACCCTCCGCCAGTCAAACCCCTCGCACGCCCCAGCACCCACCTGCGGTAGACAATGTCTCCGCAGTTGAGCGCGGAGCAGGGCAGCACCACCGGCTCGTACGCCAGCGTCATCAGGTGGCCCAGGCTGCTGCTCAGCGCCTCCACATGCTCCGGCTGCAGCGCGGCCGCTGGCTGCAGCACGCGGCGACGGCGCGGCGGCAGCAGCGGCAGCGCGGGTGCGGCGCGGCCGCTGCTGCTGGCCGCACTGGCGCACGGCCGGTGCGCGGGGAGCACCGCAGTGCGCCCCTCNATGCCCGTGTCGAGCCGAGGCTCGCTGCCTCTATCGGTGGGAGGGAAGTAGCGAGCTGTGAGAGAGATAGGCTGCAGGCGCGGCTGGGGCGTCGATTCACTCCAAATGTGCTGGCTGAATGGCCAGCAAGCGCAGTCGGCCCGCTCACGCAAGCCAGCTCGCCACAGCACGGGACCGCACCTGCTGCGCTGCCCCGAGCGACAGCTTTTCTGTCCTAAACCTGCAACCATCGTGTCGACATTGACTCCTGAGCGATATTAGAGCCCCCTGCGAAACCCTCGCCAGCCCAAACCTGCGGCTTGGAGTGTGCCCGCAAGCTAGCTCTCTGCAGCCCTTGCAAACCTCGTGCTTTCTCAAGGAATCGTTGGAGGTCGCCCAGTCAGCTGCGCACCAACCCTGCCCCCTGCCCCCTGCCGCCGCCGCCGCCTGCCGCCGCCAGCCGCCGCACAGCTTGAAGCCACGGTGCCACGCTCGGCACCCGCCTGGCACAGCTGTCTTGAAACTGTGGATCTTGTACCAAGCATCTGGCACATAGGACAGCAGCAAACCAGGCAGTGCAAGCCATGGCGAGCAGCAGCATCCTCATGGTGGCCTGGCGCCGCTACCTGCAGCAGCTTGACGAGCGACCCCTTCGAACCAAGGCAAGGCAGGGAGACGAGTGTTATGGCACTGCTGCTGGTGTAAATAACCTCCTGATAGTGTGCTGGCATCAGCTGCTGCTGCGCAGTGCTGGTCTCTGTGATTGCAAGCCACGGCGGCGCTGCGCTCAGGTTGCACGTGTTCCCTCCCAACAGGCTGCTGCCGCCGCCGCCCCTCATAATCGCAGGCCCTGACCGCCGCCGCGCTGGCTGCGCTGTCAGATCTGCTGGCCCAGCGGCTGGCGGGCACTGCACGCACACCCGTCAACNTGGCGCCGCACGCTGGCAATCGCGCTGTACGGCTTTGTCTGGGCGGGCCCATCTGCACACTATTGGCAGCAGTTCCTTGCAGCAGCGCTGCCCAGCCGCAAGCGCGACAGCAGCGTGACGTGAGTGCATATCAATCGGTTTGGGTGGTCTGCGATTCGGGCGGCTGTTGCGGAGGCTTGCTGTCCCATGTGCGCTGTGTCCTGCATGCAGGACGCGTCTTTAATGCACGCATGGTTCGGCAGGTACCCACCACTGCTGCGCTGTGCTGCGCTGCAGGGCCAAGCGGGTGCTGCTGGACCAGCTGACGTATGGGCCAGTGCAGAATGCGGCCTTCATGGTGGGAAGCCGATGCTGTCACCATTCTTCGAGCCGAACTGCTGCCGCTGCCGCTGCTTGCTGCGCCGCTGCGCCGCTGCTGAGCCTCTGCATTTGCTGCCTGTTCCCACCGCCTCATCGCTGCCGTGCAGCTTGATTGCCACGCTCTTGCCCAACAACTGCCGTTTAACTATGTTTCCAGGTGTTCATGGCAAAGCTGGTGGAGGGCCGCAGCTGGGCAGCCACTGGGTAAGAAAACGGCGCACTAACTGGTCTGCCCATGCTTGCAAGCTTCAAGCACTGCCTGTGCACCTCTCGCTCTGCGCGGACACATTGTTGCTGGACTAGCTTCGATTGCCAGCGTCAGGGACGTAACGGCAAGCCAGCCTTTTGATGCAGCTGGCTGCCAGACAGTGGTTTGGGTTCAATTGGCTGCCCGTGCTCTGTGTGCAGGGACAAGCTGCGGCAGGACTGGTGGGGCGTGCAGCGGCGCGGCTGGCGGGTGTGGCCGCTCGCCTCTTGGGTCAACCAGCAGTTTGTGCCGCTGCAGGCGAGTTCATTCACATGGCCTGACGCATTGATCAGCAACAGCCATGCGCAAGCCTGCTGCACCAAGTTGCNTGTTTGGTCGCAAGCAAGCAGTGTGCCCAATCCAATGCCGCCCTGCCGTGCCGCCCTGCTGCCCTGCAGCTGCGGGTGGTGTTCTTGAACCTTGTGGCGCTGGGATGGACCACCTCGCTCATCCTCAGCTCGCGCACAGCCCCCAAGCTGCTGAAAGCGGCGTGAGGAAGGCGGGCAGTGCAGTGCTTGTGCCTGAGGGCAGCGAGGCGCCGTCCTGCGCCTTTGATTGTATCATCAACCCTGTACGATTTATCTGAGCGTAGAAACTGTTTGGCACCTTGTATTCGGTGCAAAACGTTCGCCCTGCCGCAGCGCGCGGCGCAGCCGCCGCCAGCTTCACATCATCACATGCCCTGCACGTGCCTCACGCCGCAGTCAGCATTCCAGCTTGGCATCGCTTGCACTTGCATACACTTGCCAAGTAATCAGGACAGCGCCTGGGCGCGCCCAGCCTGCGGCAGGAAGAGCGGACCAGCATCCGTGCCGATGCTGCACGTGTTGCGCGCCCTGCTGGCCTGGTGAGTGTGCACCAGCCTGAAGAGGCGCTCCTGCCCAACGCTGTCCGTCCGGCTGCCCACCGCCGCCGCCGCCGGGCAGCCGCCGGGCACGCCTGCCTGCCGCACAGCTAGGCGAGCAACGGCATGTTCTTTCTCTGGTGCACTGCAGGTACCTAGCGGTCCTTGCAGCACGACCACTGCTGACCAAGGTACAGCGCCGCAGCGCTGCCTGATGTCTCCCACACGTGCTGCCGTTGCTGCGTGCCTCCAATGCTGCGGTGTGCCCATGCCTCCACTCTTCAGTCGTCCTTGGCATCATGGCAACCATCCTTTCTTCTCCTTCCTCGGACATCTCCATGCAGTCCCTGACGTCGGCCAGCCTGGCCGCCTGCTCGGATGCCATCACCCAGCGGCTGCTGGGTGCTCGCCTGCTGGGCAGCACCCGCCGCCTCTCGCTGCGCCGCATGTTGCTGATGTCAGCGTTCGGCATGCTGTGGCAAGGACCGACCAATCACGCCTGGCAGTCGCTGCTCGTCTCCCTCTTCCCACCTCCCTCGCCTGGCCTGGACGGTGGCACCAGTCCGGTGCTGTCCCTGGTGCGGCTGGCTCAGCGCGTGGCAGCCGATCAGCTGCTGTATGCGCCGCTGAACAACGCCCTGATGATTTTGTGGGTCAGCCTGGTGGCTGACCGACGGCCCCTGGCGGCGGCGAAAGCAAAGCTGGTGGCCGAGCTACCGGGGGTGCAGCGCCGCGGCTGGCGCGTCTGGCCAGCAGTGCAGCTGGTCAACCAATCGCTGGTGCCTTTAGAGGTAGGCAGAGGCTGCCATGTAAGCATCGCAATTGGGCAGCCATGGCTTGCTGCGGTTGCCTGTCAGCTGCCCAAGATTAATGTGCTTGGGAGGCAGTTGCAACCCGCCTGATGTTATGTGCCCTGTGCATGCCTATGAAGGTTGCACTGAATGCTCATCTCTGCATTTCCTATCCCGCCTTGCAGCTGCGTGTGCTGTGCAACAATGCGGTGGCAGTGGTGTGGACGGCATTTGTCATCTCAAGAGCGCGAGCGGTGCACAGCAGCAAGCGGCGGCTGCCCGTGTTCAGCTTGCAGGGCCTCCAACACGCACACAGCCTGTGATTGTTGAGCAGCCCTAAATTGTGTGCCCATGCTGTGTGTGTAAGACTGCCTCCGAAAAGCTTGCAAGTGGTCAGAAGGGCAGAAAATTGCAAGCAGTGACAAAGGGTGCCGCGACACACACCAGCAGTTCAAGTCTCAAGCTAAATCATGATTCCCTTGCTGCCGCTGCCGTCAGCCGCCGGAGGAGCACCGCCCTCGCCTGTCGCCGCTTCCGGCTCGCCTCCGCTGCCGGCCACGCGCTGCCGCCAGTCTGCCAGCTGCTGCTGCACAACGGCGGCCAGGTTGCGGTGGCCCCGCCCCTCAGAAGCGGCTTCTAGGGAGGCAACCATGGCCTCTGTGCCGCTTAGCAGCGATGCCGCCCGCTCCTCAGCTTCCGCCTTTGCGGCCTCCAGCGTGGCGCGAGCTGCCTCCCACTCTTGCCGCTCGCGCTGCGGCACAAGGGAGGGCAGGTTGAAGTGCTTCAGTGGCCAATGATTGATCAGTTGGAATTCTCCCGAAGCAACACAATGCCACGGCCACATCTGTGCTCACTATGTGCAGCGTTGCAACTGCTCCTAGTACACTCCAAGCCCACCCAGATGGCTACCATTGTGGCAAACTGAAACCACGGCCACACCATGGTCTCCTCTCACCTCGTGCTCCTGCTTCTGGCCCAGCCGGCCCAGCGCCACCGCCAGCACCGTGCCTGCCAGAAGCACGTTNGNCTNNCNACGTGNCGCCTTGTTGCGGGCAAAGTGCGCCCGCACGCGCTCCAGCAGCGGCGCGTTGTGCCGCGCCTTTTGGATCGCGTCCAGCCGCTGTATCGCCTCCTCGCTCTCCCGGATCAGGCGATCCAGGTCACCAGGCTTCCCCGGGCCGCTCATGCTGCCGCTGCTGTGCTACTTCTGTGCTGTTGAGTGAGCTGCCTGGCCTGCTGCGCCACTGTGAGTGTGCTCAGCCGCCGCTGAGAGAGGAGTGCGGCCGAGCGCTGCGGTGCTGTGCACCTGGCCGCCTGCTGCGTCAAGAGCGAGTGCTGCAGCGGTTTGCTGCAGCCCTGGCACTGTCCTGCATGCATGAGGGAGGACGCGAGCAGGGAACAGCTTACCGGGTGAAGGGAAGACAGCCGGTGACTTGTTGCGCTAGGCTGTGCAAGATGCAGCGGCGTTGAGCAGGCGGCGGAATGGCAGCGGAAAGGCTGCCGCCGGCCGCTGCCGCCGGCCCTCGACCCTAACCCGTGCGCCCCGTGCATCGCATCTGGCATCCCACCTGCAATCTAAACCCCGGTCCGTGGCTCTCAGGGGCCCCAGCAGCGTAGGGCCTGCACACCAAGGCGCTCCTCGTTTGTGGGCACTTGTTGGGCCGCAGACCGCTGCTGAGCGATTGAGYTGCGATGCACGATGCCTCGATTGCGCGGGCACTGCGATGCCTGCCCCAGCAGCGACGCATTGTGAGCTTGCTCCCCCATGCAGTGGGACAGCAGCCTCTGCCAACGCGCCACACCGCTGGTACTTGCTCCGCAACACCAATCCGACATTAACAGCGTGCCACGCGCGCTGCAGCCGGCACCGTTGCGCGACCGCCTTCTGGGCACGCCGTTTATGGCTTTGGCGTGATCCACATGGCCGACGCGCCAGGCCCATCGGGCCAGGACGAGAAGCAGGGGGCCGGAGGCCTCCAGCTGCCCGCCAGCCGCGAGAAGCACGTGTTCAAGGCCCCTGCGCCTCGACAGTCCCTGCTGGGTGAGCCTTTAGAAGCGTATGGACTGCTTGGTGCGACCAGACGGCGGCCAGGAGGCCGCCAGCAGCCGGCAACAGCCTGCCGCCGCCGCTCACCGCCGCCAGCCACCCTCTTTGCCGCCTGCTGCAGGGCTGGACAGGCTGGCAGCCCAGAAGCGTGCGGAGCAGGCCAAGCAGGGAGGGTCGCTGCTAGGTGCGCTGCCAGCAGCACATCGCTGCATTTGCCTGGTGTTTGCCGCCGCTGCACCCTTTGGTGCCTGCTGGTGCGCTGCCGCTGTACCCATGCCCTTCGCCCAGCTTGTGCGAAGCAAGAGCTGTTGTTGTGACCTCAAGCATGCCTGCGACCAACATTCACGGACCCAGCCTGCGCTGCCCTGCCTCGCAGGCAAGCGTCCGCTGCTGTCGCTAGGAGATGACGAGGATGCGGGTGCTGCAGCCGATGAGCCAGGGGACGGCCCCTCTGGCCGCAGCAGCAGCCGCGACGGCGACCGTGGCGGCGACCGTGGCGGCGACCGTGGCGGGCGGGAGCAGCGGCACTACCGTGGGCAGCGCATTGAGACGCCCTCGCACCCAGGCGGTGTGAGCGAGCGTGCTCGTGAGACAGCGGAGGAGCGGCAGCGGCGGCAGCGGGATCGCGAGCGGGAGGGAGTGTATGCTTCAACAGGCGGCGGGCGGTACGGCCGAGAGGACCGGGGGCGGGACGAGCGGGGGCGGGATGAGCGGTACGGCGGCAGCAGGCGGGACGAGCGGTACAGCAGCAGCAGGGACCGCGATAGATATGACAGGTGCGGTGGGGGCACGCAGGGAGGCAGGATTGCTTTGTGGGATGAGCGTCATGCAGTTGGCGGCTTGGTGGCGCCATGCATGCTGTTGCCTGCATGTCAACTATCTCGCCATGCCTGCTGCACTCCAGCCTGCCTTATGCCAGCCTGCTTTGTCCTCCAATTGCCCGCTGCTGCACAGGGATCGGCGGGACGATCGCGATCGGCGCGACGACCGCCGCGGCGGCGGCGATGACAGGGGTCGGGGCCGGTCAGCCTGGGATGCCACNKCCCRCCGCCAGCAGCCAGCGGATGAGTGGGAAGTCACACCCGCTCGCAGCGGCGGCAGCGGCAGCGGCGGCGGCGGCGGAAGCAGTCGCCGGCCATCGTCTGTGCGCGATACGCCTCTGGCGGGCAGCCGCAGCGGCTGGGACGCGGCGGCGGCGGCGCCAGACGTGGCAAAAGCGGGCGGCGGCGGCGGCAGCGGCGGCTACAAGCCGCGCAGCAGCGTGCGATTTGATGTTGAGCGCTCCCCAGCGCTCACGCCAGCCTGGCAGAGCAGCAGCTGGAGCAAGGAGCGCAAGGCTGGGGAGCGGCGTAGCGTGGAGCGCTCGCCAGACCTGCAGCCAGACCGAACGGCAGAGGTGGGTGCTGCCCGGCGCACTGCGCACCCGCTTGATCCCTGCCTGGGCGGCTGTGGATCTGTGTTGTGCAGCCTGGGGGTGCGGCACCCTGGACAGTTTGGAATGCGTGCTGGGTGGTGTTTCGGCACGCCACTGTGTGGCATGGCAGGCGCTGCATGCATGCAGGTGCCGCTGTCATGCCCTTGCTGGTTGCACTAGGCTGGCCGCTGCTCGCTGTGGAGGCGGCAACTGTTTCAAGGGTGCGATTACACACTGCAGGTGGATGAAGCGCTGGTGGCGGAGATGAAAGCCAACGAGCGGCAGCTGGATCGCGACTGGTGAGGCCCTGAGCGGGAGCACTGTATCTGCTCCACTACTCTACCACTTGTTGTGGCCATTGAAGCAGCCTGCATACCCTTCCGCCCACCAGCCTGCACTCTCCAACCTTCACGCATTGTTTGCCGTTCAGGCACGACCAGGAGGAGGGCGACGGCTGTGCGGATGAGACGTCCATGTCATATTGACTGCTTCAAAACGTACACCCTGCCCGTCTCCAACTGTTCTGTTGCTGCAGGTACGACCAGGAGGAGGGCGGCGGCTTTGTGGACGAGACGCACAACCCCTTCTTGGGAGAGGAGGGGGACCCACTGCTGAAGAAGCGGGAGGAAATGATGCAGGTACGTGCACGCGCTCACTCCTCACTGCTCACTGCTCACACACCCTGTTGGCTGCTAGATCCACTGCTGCAAATTGACGTGCCACGCCCTGCTGCCAGCTGCTTGTGCCGCTCTTCACACCATGCTGCTGGCTGCTCTGCTTCTCTGGAGAAGCGGCTGCCGCGGCGCCTGTTCAGCGTGCTCTACCTGCCACCCATCTCGCGTTTTTTGTATGTTTTGCTTCCACTGTGTTGCAGAAGCGGCTGCAGCGGCGGGACGGCACCATGATGACGCTGGCGCAGAGCAAGCGGGCCAGCGAGCTGCAGAAGGACATGAATGCGTGGGAAGAGAACCGACTGATGACGTCAGGTGGGTGTGTTTTGTTGTAAGTTTGTCGGCTTGCCTGGCCACGGAACAGCAGCAGATGCACAAGGGCATGTGTGGGGTACAGAACACAAGCGCTGCTGCAGCGATAACCGTTTGCCCGGTGTTGTGTCTCAAACTCACAGGCGTGGTGCGCATGAAGGAGCAGGACTTGGACTTTGACAACGACGCCGATGTACGCGTGCTGCTGCTGGTGCACGACACCAAGCCGCCCTTCCTGGACGGCCGCTTTCTGTTCACCAAGCAGAAGGGTGCGAATGATGGGCACCGCCTGCACTGCTGCTGCTGCGTGGCCTGCACAGCTATGCTGCTCCGACCGGCATTGATGCGCGCGTTCCTTCTGCATCACTCCACACCGCGCCTATGTGCCCTGTCCAGGCCCAATGCTGCCACTGAAGGACCCCACCTCTGCGCCAAGTTGCAGGTCCAGTTGTAGCACTGACAACTAACCTTGACAAACCATGCACCATTTGGCCCCCCAATGCAGGCCCGGTGCTGCCGCTGAAGGACCCCACCTCAGACATGGCGGTCATTGCGCGCCAGGGCAGCAAGCTGGTCAAGGTGCGCTGCTGCTGCGCTGCAGTTGCTGCTGACTGCAGCTTTTGTGGCTGGGTTGGAGCCAGTTCCACACAAGAATGGGGGTGTGCAGGGCAGCAAGCTGGTCAAGGTNGTGCCTGTCTGCACTAAGTACCTCTTATGGGGCTGTGCACTGTGCCAGGGCAGCAAACTTGTCAAATTNGCGTTTGCAGCACTGCGGTGGCCGCGAATNGGCAACAAACATTTGCAGGGCTGTGGGCCGCGCCAGGGCAGCAAATTGCGACCTCAGTCCACACTTCTTTCGCCACTTGTTCACTCAACCCTGCAGGATGTGCGTGAGAAGAAGGAGACGCACAAGAGCKGGGCGCGGTTCTGGGAGGTGGCGGGGTCCAAGATGGGCCAGATCACGGGTGGGTGGGTGGGAGCTGGGTGGTTTTCAGCTGGGTGAGCTGTCGGGCAAGCTACCTGGGCCAGATGATTATGATGGACATGATCGGTGGCGGGGTCCAAAAAAGGGCCAGGTCACGGGTGGGTGGCTGGGCGGTGTCTTTCAGCTGGCCTTCCCCACTCAGTGGTCTTTCCTGTGCAACACACAGACGAATCGCTGCTTTGCGCTCGACCTTTTCTGCAACGCGGCAACATGCTGCCTACATTGCTTTCCCATCCGCAGGTCTAACCGAGGCGGAGGAGGGTGAGGCCGCCAAGGCCGCCGAAGCGCTGCGGGAGCAGCAGGGCGGGTCGGACGACGACGCAGACGACTACCGCAAGGCGTCAAAGGCGAGAAAACCAGCTTGCTAGAAACTGACTGCCTCCATGGGGTGTGCGGCTGCTGCGCGGGTGTGATGCTGATGCAGCCTGGTGCACGGTTTCGATGAGGCTAGCGGGATCTGCTGGGCAATAAGTAAGCTCCATCCAATGTCCAACCTGCAGTTCAAGGACCACTTGAAGAAGGCGGAGGCGTGCCATCATTTGTGTGATCAAGTCAACCTGATTCTCACTCATCAGACCTGCTTGTGATTCCTGATCGCAGTTCAAGGACCATTTGAAGAAGGCGGAGGCGGTGAGCGAGTTTGCAAAGTCCAAGACCATTGCGGAGCAGCGCCGCTTCCTGCCCGTGTACGGCGTGCGCGAGGAGATGCTGCAGGCACGTACAGCGGGCTATCTGGAGTTGTTCTGCTGCCTTTTAATTGCAGACTGGACGCTGCAAACTTGGGTTGCATATGCTTGTTATCAGTTCCAGCCATGCATCCGGTGCTGTGGGCTGTGGCGGCGGTCTGCGCAGCAGCGACAGCAGGGCGTCGACTTGTTTCTCGCACACGACGTGCTGACTGGCTGGTTTCCGTCCACTGCGCAGGTCATCCGCGAAAACCAGGTGGTGGTGGTGGTGGGCGAGACCGGCAGCGGCAAGACGACGCAGATGACGCAGGTGGGCGGCGGGGGCCTGTATCACTGAGTTGTGCTGCGCTGTGCCGCGCTGTGCTGCGCTGTGCAGCCCAGGGGAGCGTCCCCGCTCACGATTGTGTTACATGCAACGAGGCACGGGTGAATTTTTGCAGAACCCAACTCCACATGCTGACTTGAAGGTGCATTTCTCCTCGTTTGTTCCCTTTGCAGTACCTGCACGAAGACGGCTATACCACATATGGCCTGGTGGGGTGCACGCAGCCGCGCCGTGTGGCGGCCATGTCTGTGGCCAAGCGCGTCAGCGAGGAGATGGGCGTCGAACTGGGCAAGGAGGTGAGGCAACACTGAATTAGCTGTAATCATGCTGTAAGATCCCCCCAAANACTCTGCTGTTGCCGCTGCTGCCTCCGCCCCCGCCGCCATAGGCCCAAACGGGCCAACACTCTATCTTCAGTTCCCTTGACTCCCCTCCCAAACTCCCCACGCCGGTGGGCTACGCCGTTCGCTTTGAGGACTGCACCAGCAGCGACACACCCATCCATTGCAGCGAACAAAGCTGTGCTTCATTGCTCCTCCTGCTAACCAAAGGTTGGCTACGCCATTCGGTTTGAGGACTGCACCAGCAGCGACACGCTCATCAAGTACATGACCGACGGCGTGCTGCTGCGCGAGACGCTGACCGAGCCGGACCTGGACAGGTGGGCTGGGNCAATGTGGTCCGACTNGAGCACTGCATGCCTTNACCATGCCTTCACCCTGCATTACAAACCATGCAGGGACTCAGCAGTCACCATGCATGCGGCGCACGAGCGCTGCCTCGCCTTCACCTCTCCTTGGTATTCGCTGTGAATTGACAATCGCCCCTGCTTCCCAACTGGCCTGCACACAGGTACTCGGCAGTCATTATGGACGAGGCGCACGAGCGCTCGCTCACCTTTCCTTGCTTTGTTTCGGCGCCCCATCATTCTTCTTTCCAACCCTCATGCAATGCAGGTACTCAGCGGTCATCATGGACGCGGCGCACGAGCGCTCCCTAAACATCTCCGCCTCATATTTTCAGCAGGCACTTCATCCAACATTGAACCTGCCTCCCTTTGAACTGAGCACAGGTACTCAGCGGTCATCATGGATGAGGCGCACGAGCGCTCGCTCAACACCGACGTGCTGTTTGGCATCCTGAAGAAGGTGGTGGCGCGCCGCCGAGACTTCCGCCTCATCGTCACATCAGGTGGGCGTCTTGCCGGGGTGGCTGTGCCGCATTTCAGCAGCCTGCGTTTGATACAGCGGGCGGCAGTCAACGTGCAAACGTGTCACACCTCTGCCCTGCCTCCCTCTCTCCATTGCAGCCACGCTGGATGCTGAGAAATTCTCCAACTTCTTCGGCAGCGTTCCCGTCTTCAAGATCCCCGGCCGCACCTTCCCCGTGGACGTGCTGTTTTCCAAGACGGTGCAGGTGCGTTTGTGGTGCACATTGCTGCAGCAGTCCTGTGTTTGCTGTTACTGATAGGTTGCACCTTCCCCGTGGACGTGCTCTTCTCCAAGACGGTGCAGGTGAGCGTGTACTTGCGGGTTGCCGTTTCTGCTCTTCTTTTCTGTACACACACATTGAGTGGGGGGTTGGAGGCAGCGGCTTTCCCACCGGTTGGATGCGCTGTCCACCTCTAGCGATGCACGTGCTTTTCAGCTCCTTCTACCATCCTCACTTGCTGCTAATGGTCCTCCAACTGCGCAGGAGGACTATGTGGAGGCAGCCGTCAAGCAGGCGGTGGCGGTGCACCTGGGGCACCCGCCGGGCGACATCCTCATCTTCATGACGGGCCAGGAGGAGATTGAGGCCACCTGCTTCTCGCTGCAGGTGAGCAGTGCTGGTTGTTGTGGCTGTTTGGTTGCAATGATGCAAATGGGTAAATGGCGGGCCAGGAGGGGATCGAGGCCACCTGCCTCTCGCTGCAGGTGAGTGCTTCCTGTGTGCATGCTGGTTAAAGAGTGGGCCATCGACTCACTTTGGCTTGTTGGGCTTGACAAAGCGTCACACGCATTTGCTTTGTACCCTGCNTACCCCNGCAGGAGCGGCTGGACCACCTTGGGNAGGGCGTGCNGCCCATGCTTATCCTGCCCATGTGTGCGCCTGTTCAACAACCATTGCGCTCTCTCCTTCTTCCNGTCCCCCTGCAGGAGCGGTTGGAGCACCT
Organism: Chlorella ohadii; assembly: GCA_025026875.1. Classification (NCBI taxonomy): domain Eukaryota; kingdom Viridiplantae; phylum Chlorophyta; class Trebouxiophyceae; order Chlorellales; family Chlorellaceae; genus Chlorella; species Chlorella ohadii. The sequence goes on from JADXDR010000013.1 coordinate 63,708, forward strand.
GGGGNAGGGCGTGCCGCCCATGCTCATCCTGCCCATCTACTCGCAGCTGCCGGCAGACTTGCAGGCCAAGATCTTCGAAAAGGCGCCCGACGGCGCGCGCAAGTGCATCGTAAGTCGCTGCTCCCTCAAATTCTGTGCTTGGTATTGGGTGCCCCTGGGTTCCTGCAAGTGCATCTGTCCAGAGTGCCCTGACCCGCTTTGCTTCCTTCCTCTGCTCAGGTGTCCACCAACATTGCAGAGACGTCGCTGACCGTGGACGGCATCATCTACGTCATCGACACCGGGTGCGGTTGATCTTGCAGTTGTTGTATCTTTTGTTCTTAGTTTTGCACGTGGCCGAGTGGACGGCATCCTCTACGTCATTGACACCGGGCGGGTGGTTGGCACGTGCACCCTGCTGTGGCTACCGCTGCACTCGGCAGCGCTGCGCATGCAGCCCTGCGCCTGATCCGCACACACCCTGCCATGCTGCGCTGAGCCTGCCGTGCCTGCTGAGCACCTGCTGTCATTCTCCTACTCGTGTCCCCCGTTGCTTTGCAGCTACGTCAACATGAAGGTGTACAACCCCAAGATGTTGCGCCTGCTTCGCGCTGACCCTGACACGCGCTTCCAGCTGCGCTGCGCTGAGCCTGCTGTGCATGCTGCGCCCCTGCCCCATGCGCAGCTACGTCAAGATGAAGGTGTACAACCCCAAGATGGGCATGGACGCCCTGCAGGTAAACAGCGGTTCGCCTGGCTTTCGTGAGCATTCGCTGCTTGCTGGGGCGTCTGCCAAGCCCGGCAGTGAACCTGCCCAAGGTTTGCCTGGGCACCACTGTTGTGAGAGGGCTAGCCACTTGTCTCATCCACATGGTTCTTGATCCCTGCTTCTCTTGGCCTGCGTTCCGCACGCAGGTGTTCCCGGAGTCGCAGGCGGCAGCCAACCAGCGGTCGGGGCGAGCGGGGCGCACGGGGCCGGGTACCTGCTGGCGCCTCTTCACAGGTATGGGGGCCTGCAGTGCAGGGTGAGTGGGTTCACTTGTTGCCGGCAGAAACTTATGTGCGCCACGCCCTTGTCTGTCAAGGGCATTTTGCTGCCAGGACAGCTCGAGCCCTCTCTGGTTTCAGCACTGCTCATGCTCTGCATCCTCTCCCCCTGCAGAGGGCGCATTCCGCCAGGAGATGCTGGAGACATCGGTGCCCGAGATCCAGGTGCGCATTCCTCTGCACACGTGGCCGTTTTTCTTACAAGTGGTCGCGCTGCCGCCCCTTTGCACACCTGCCGAATGACAGTTGAATGAACAGCTGCTGATTGCACAGCTCCGGTTTCCCCGTCTGATTGCAGCGCACCAACCTGGCCAACGTGGTCCTGCTGCTCAAGTCGCTGCGGGTGGACAACCTGCTGGAGTTTGACTTCATGGACCCGCCGCCCCAGGTGTGACTACTTGCACTGTGTTTGTTTGCACTTTTGGAGTTGTTGCCGAAGAAGCTCGCAGACAGCTTGCAATGTGCAATGCCAGGGCCCGGCCCCACCCTTGTTCCCTCGTGCTCGCGGCTATGCTGATAACATCCCGGTTTGCATGCTCCTCCCCCCCACAGGAGAACATCATGAACAGCATGTACCAGCTGTGGGTGCTGGGCGCGCTGGACAACACGGGCGGCCTCACGCAGATGGGCCAGAAGATGGTGGAGTTCCCGCTGGACCCGCCCCTCGCCAAGATGCTGCTGGTGAGCTGAAAGCACCCTGCTAGACGCTGTGGGTGACAATGTCTTCAATGACCAGCTGCCCTGCCGGTCCCTTCGCCTCAAGCGTCAAACCCCGTCCACCTCCCCTCTCCTCCACAGGTGGGCGCCCAGATGGGCTGCAGCAACGAGGTGCTGACAATCGTGTCCATGCTCAGCGTGCCTTCGGTCTTCTTCCGCCCGCCCGACCGGTGAGCCTCACTTGCGGTCAAGGGCAGCCCAAGCGGTTCCATGCACAACGCGGCGCACTGCATTGCAGCATGTTTGGGAGCCGTTGGCCTACATTCATTCAATTTGCCTGTGCCTCCCTCGCCCCCACGCTGCCTGCAGCGCTGAGCAGAGCGATGCGGCTCGAAAGGCACGTTGCTGTGCCCCATCCCTCACCGGCTTCCTCCTTCCCTGTCCCACCGCATTTCTGTTCGCTCCTGCCTCATTTGCAGGGCGGAGGAGAGCGACGCGGCGCGCGAGAAGTTCTTCGTGCCCGAGTCGGACCACCTCACGCTGCTGCACGTGTACCAGCAGTGGAAGACCAACGGCTACCGCGCCGACTGGTGCAACCAGCACTTTTTGCAGGTTGGTGGAAAGCTCTCATACGCGATGCGCTGCCTGACCTCCTTACTGAGTGGTTTGTAGTCAGTGAGGCACCATGCGCGTTGCATCAGCCCTGCTTGATTGACAAGGCACARWCTGCCAGCCATGTCCCCTTAGTCCCCCTGACCACCAGGGCTTAATAAAAGCCCAAGGAGGCTCATGCGGTTGCTTGCATGGAGCCCTTGATCCCCAGTTCGCACTCCTGTTTGCCTCTCTTGGGCTGCAGCACAAGGGCCTGAAGAAGGCCAAGGAAGCGCTTTCATCACATTGCTGAGCATTGAACCCAACTGGCATCGTACGTTTTGCCACCCTCTTTATCCCCGCAGCACAAGGGCCTGAAGAAGGCCAAGGAGGTGCGCACCCAGCTACTGGACATCATGCAGCAGCACAAGGTGCCCATCGTCAGCGCCGGCACCGACTGGGACACCGTGCGCAAGGTGCGGCTTTGCTGCCGCTGGCTGCTTGTTTGGCTTGTCAAGGTGCAGGCGAAGCTGCACGATTGGGGCTGGTCTGATGAGGCCCTGCCAGCCATGTCGCTGTGCCGCTATGCAACAAAGCCGCCACCGCTATGCAGCCCCTGCGTCTTCTCTGTCTCACTGCTAAGCGGTCCCTGACTCTTCTCTGTCTCGCTTCTGCAGGCCATCTGCTCCGCCTACTTCCACAATGCCGCCAAGTTCAAGGGAGTGGTGAGTGGCTGGGCGGGAGGCTGGGGGGTGTACACCTCACGCAGCTGGTTGTGCTGTTAGCCAACACGCCACCTCGCAACTTGTTGCCAACCAGCCTGCCCGGTACCCCTTGCCCAACAACCTGACCCACCCCGAACTCCTCCACAACCCAACGCAGGGCGAGTACGTCAACTGCCGCACCGCCACCCCCTGCCACCTGCGCTAAATGAAACAATAATCAACTATGTTATGCTTTCGGCCACTCTCCCTTGCTTTCAGGGCGAGTACGTCAACTGCCGCACCGCCATCCCCTGCCACCTGCACCCCACCTCCGCGCTCTACGGCCTGGGCTTCACCCCCGACTATATCGTGTACCACGAGCTGGTGTTCACCAGCAAGGAGTACATGCAGGTGTGTGGTTTAGTAAAGTTTCTGGCCCAATTNGCATGTTTGCTGTCGCAGCACGGCCTGCCATCCGGCGCGTAACGCAGGCTGGCCAGAACCCCAACACTGCCCTTCTCCGGCTGCACTTGCCTGCAACTGCCTCACGCATGTGCCATGGGGTCTCCTGTTTTCCCTCGCACTGTGTGCCCGCTGTGGAGCCTGGACGGCAGGCTTGGCCGTGCATTCATCTCTGCTACACCTACTTGCTATGGTTCATTCTACTCACACTTATTTTGGTCCCCCCTGCAGTGCGTGACCGCTGTGGAGCCGGAGTGGCTGGCGGAGCTGGGCCCCATGTTCTTCTCCATCAAGGAAACACACACCTCGCGCCTGGAGCAGCGGCAGAAGGTGGGCTGGGGGCAGGGATTGCGATGTGGCTGCCTGTGGCTGGGTGCCGCTGGGAGCGACAGGTGCATGAGCTACATTGCCTGAGACGGTTGCAGTCAAAGGCTGCTTCAGGCGCTGGCCCGCCGTGCACAAGGCTGCAATGCCAGCTGCACCTTGAAGAAGCAGCAGATGGATTGCGCAGGACCACTCACAACATCCTTCCTGTGCATTTTGGGTCCTCTGTTCTTCTGCAGGAGCGCGACGCCCGCAGCCAGATGGAGCTGGAGATGCAAAAGGTGCAGGAGGACAAGGCAAAGGCGGCGGCGGCGGAAGCGGCCCGCGACGAAGCGACGCGGGAACGGCAGCGCAGCTCCATCGCGATGACCGGCTCGGCGCGCCCCGGCACGGGATCACGCCGCAAGTTTGGGCTGTGACGCGGCGGCGCTGCTCGCAGCCTCTGCGGCATGGCCAGCTTTGTTCTGTGTTGCTGCCCTCTGGGCAAGTTTGTCGTTATTTTCGAGGCCATGTCACTCTCTGTTCTTGTTCTGTCGTTGCTGCTAGTTGTTTACCGTGCTCGACTTTGCCTCGCTGCTTTATCTGCCGTTCGAGCTCAATCAATGTGCATCGCCACCTCTTGACTCATGTGTAAGCACCGGCCTGCAGCCTGCATTTAGCTGCCCGTGGCTATGTTACATTGAGGGCAGGGCTTGCTTGCGAGCATGGAAGCCCGCTCTCTGGGCGCTGGGCGCTGTACTGTGGCTGTCGCTAGACGCACAAACTACTGGCATATGTGTGGTGAGGGCGCTAGTAGGGGACTTGAATTATAGCAGCAAAGAAAAGCAGTGTGAGGAAGCGCCAATGGGGGCAGCGCTAAGTCTATCAATCAGGTGTGGTGTGGGGGCAGATGAAGTGTATATGTCGAACGCATGGGATGCACGGTACACAATAAGACATGGGGACGAACAGGACATGCACGAGACGCTAAACAAAGGGGTACGTTTGCCGATCAGGGCGGGTTGGTTCGCTAGGTTGACAGGTGGCAGAAGCGCACGCTGCACTCCCAAGCCGATGCACTGTGCACAGCACTGCTGTGCTGCTCGATGCCACACTTGCTTTTTTTCACGCCGCAGGCACAGGCGCCAGGTGGGAAGCCACCGCCTGCAGGTACGGTGCCGCCAGCTTTCCGGCCTGGTCCGCATAAGGCATGAGCAGTGGGGCCAGCCGTGCTGCGGCGGCCTGGTAGGCGCCGGTGCCCTGCACAGCCGCCAGCAGCTCGCCGCTCTTGGCCAGGGCGGCGGAGTAACGGGGGTCGGCCTGCAGCGACAAAGGGTTCAAAACATGAAAGCCTTAATGCCAGCATCCAGTCAGGCAGAGCGAAACCCAAAAGGGCAGTCGCAAACAGTCCAACCGTGGGCACAAGCAGCTGCCCGCAAAGCCAGCCAGCTGCTCATATCTAATCAACAAACTCACCACCAGCGCGTCGTGGGCGGCCATGCAGCTGCCAAAGAAATCAGGCAATCTGCAGCAAATAGCAAGCAAGTTGCTCACCACCAGGGCGTCGTGGGCGGCCATGTAGCGCGCGTAGGCCGCCTCCACCTGGCCGCGGCTGGCCGCCAGCAGGCGCTCGACGGCGGGGGTGTGCACAAACTTGGTCCACGCCTCGCTGCAAGCAGGAAATGGGCAACCAGGGCAGGCATTGGATGCGACGTCCGCAGCCAGCATAGCGGGCACCTTCTTCTCCTCTCCACCTCCTCAACACTAATAAACTGACTGCGCACCGCTGATGAGCAACCTCTATAGTGCAGCAGGCGCACCTGATCTCGCCAATCAGCACAGTGGGCACCTTCTTCGCCTCCTCCACCCGGCTCTGCAGCGCATCGGCAGCGGCCTGCACAGCAGGCGCAGCAGGCACGGCATGGGTGTCAACAGCGGGCAGTGGCGCACTGCGAGCTGGAGGCTTGAGTTGCAAGCAAGCGACAGGCGGGCACACGCACAGGGGCCAGGTTGGCGTGCTGCCCAGTCAGTAAACCAGCGACCTGCCCGCTGCACCATGGCAAAAGTCAGGTCCCCTGCCACATCCGCGCCCCTGAAAGGGCTCCGCCCACCTTAGTGGCCCCCTGCAGGCCCTGCTCCCGCACGAAAGCCACGCTCTCCTCCACGCGCTGCAGGTACGCCTGCACCCAGAGAAGCGTAATTGACACATGTTAACGCATGCCTGGCAGCAATAGTGAGGTGATTGGTTGACAGGATGCACATCTGCAGTGCCTCTCCACGCGCTGCAGGTGAGGTGAGTGGTTGGCAGAGGTGACTGGCTGCAGGTTCGCCCGCAACGGGCTGAGGTGACCGGCTGACTGAGGGGCCGCAAACTAAGCTCGCCCAGAGCAGCAACGATTTTACAACAACGCAGCAGCACGGCAGCAGGCAGCGGTGCACAGCAGGCCGAGCATGTGCAGCAGGCGCAGCGGGCGCACCTGGCGCGCCGCCTTTTGCTGGGCCACTGCCGCGGTCAGCGCCTCGGCGTGGGATGTGTAGGAGCTCCAGGCGGACAGGATGGTGCTGTCCACCTGCAGTTAAGGCGTCCCATTCGTATACTCGTTTGAAAGAAGCCATAGCGAAAGTCTTGACGACTAGGAAGCACAGCACACACATACAGCCGAGCTGGCCCACGCATTGCAGTGCAAGCCAGCGACCAGCACAGAGCCATGTGTGACAACCGGCACCAGCTGGCCGCCCTGCAGCCTTGCCTTTTGATCCACCGCCTGCAGTACGCTGGTGCCCTTGTCCAGCAGGGTGGGCAGGTAGGGCGTGGCCTGCCGATTCGAAAGGAATGAAGAGGGCAGAATAAGAAAGCAAACTGGAAGCAAAGCGCGCTCAGCATGGGCCGGCAAACCAAAGCCAGAAGCGTGCAGTACGGCCGGCGGCCGGCCTGCTCAGCAGCCCGGAGCATTAGCTTCCAAGAGCTAGCTTCTTCTAGGTGAAATAAAAGAGAAGCACGCCAACAACACACTAACAACCTCACCAGCTCGGCCACCTTGCCCTCCGCTGCCGCAACAGTGCCCTGCAGGCGCTCTGGCACATAAGCCTTGCTGGACACGTAGAGGCGGCCCGCCAGCGTGGCCGCCGAGGCGGCAGCACCCACAACGGGCGTCAGGCGCTTCAGCTCCAGCTCGGGCTGCTGCTCGGGGGCAGCGGCAGGCGCCGGCGGAGGCGTGGCGGCGGGCGTGGCGGCGACGGGCGCGGCAGTGGGCACCGTGGCGGGGGAAGCGGTGGGCGGCGCGGCGCGGCGCGCGGACTTGGAGGCTGTCATGGCTGAGCCAGGAATGCAGGAATCCGGGGTCGCAAGCGTGTCAGGGCCCCACGAGCGCTGAAGCAAGGGTGCTGGCCAACTGACGGATCGAGTGCGGCCGCCAAAGCACTGCTGCTGATGATCAGGCCACTGCTGGACCGCTTTGGCAGCGCAAGCAGACTTGGACGTGCAGCACTCCCATGCAGTCGCCCATGCAAGTTGTCCACCACCTGCTCATTGCCCGAGCGAGCCACACAACCAAGCACTGTGCGAACAAAGGTTGCAGATCAAAGAGTAGCTGGGCCCGCATCGCCCTGTGCCACACAAACTTTGCTCTCGCTGCCCACTGCTCCTGAGCCCTCAAACACCACGCACACTGGACCTTAGTACTGCCTGGATCGCTTGGAGCGTCTCTGCAGCGGGCCTGATTGGCTGCGACCAGCCGCCGCCACTGCCGCCGAGCGATGCCAGTGCCGCTGTCGGTCACCAATCCCAAGGCAAAGGGCCTTGCAGCCCAGGTGGCAGCTGAGCTGCCCACTGAGGGGCCGTTTGCACGGCTGCAGGCAGAGCAGCAGCCTGCCGTAGGCGCTGCCACGCCAGCCGACCGCGGCGGCGCCGATGGCTCGACGGCGCAGCAGCAGCAGCATGTGCAGCAGCAGGAGCAGCAGCCGCCAGCTGAAGAGGTGGCATTAGAAACGTGCAACCTGTCGTTCAGCTACCCAGATATTGGTGCGTACTTGTGGGGAACACGTGGGCATTGGTGTGTCTGTGGCTGGCTTGCCACGGATCGAGGGAGGGGTTGCCAGCTGTGCCATGCCTCGCGCTCCCCTCAGCTCTCAACCTCCTCGCTCTGCCCACACCGCCTTTCCTTCTCTGCCTGTCCCTACCCGCAGACGGCCGGCCGCTGCCCGACCGGCCGCCGGTGGTGCAGGACATGAGCATAGCCCTGCCCAAGGGCGCCACGTGCCTGCTCATTGGGCCCAACGGAGCCGGCAAGACCACGCTGCTCAAGGTGCGCTCTTCGTACACACGTGTGCACGCTGCTCCACGCTGCTGCAGCATTATGAATGGTGCCGCAGCTGGGGGGAGAGTTGCATCAAAACAAGCTGTCGCAGCCTGGGAGCGGCGATGCTAGCATGCTAGTTTGCTGAAGTATGCACCCGCCGCTGCCTCCATTCCTCTTTCAGGTGCTGGGCGGCAAGCACATGGTTCCCGAGGCCTCAGTGCGTGTGCTGGGCCAGCCGCCCTTCCATGCAACCGGCCTGACCAGCAGCGGCGCACTGTCCTATGTGGGAGGCAACTGGGAGCGAGACATCGCGTTTGCTGGCTACTCCATCCCCCTTGCAGTGAGCAGAGCAGCCACGCTAAAACTTGGCTCTGGGGTTGGCCAGCACAGCAGGGTGGGGGATGTTCAGATAGAGCAGACGTCGCCTTTGTTGGCTACTCGATCCCCCATGCGGTGAGCACATCAGGGCTGTGGTGTGCTGAAACCAACGTCCTGTTCGTTGCCAGTCAAGCTTGATAGTCAGCAGGGCGCTCCGCTGCGCAGCAGCTGACACCGAATGGCTGCCTCTAACGCAGTTCTCTTGTCTTGACTCGCTGCTGCCTCCCGCAGGGCGACATCCCTGCTTCCCAAATGCTCAACAGCCTGCCTGGAATCGACCCCGCTCGGCGCGACCGCCTGATTGAAGTGCTCGACATCGACCCCACCTGGCGCATGCACCTGGTGTCAGGTGTGCACGTGCATGCAAGCTGTAGGAGCGTCCTCTCGCACCGTTTCGCTGTCCTGCATGCCATGGCTAGCTTTTGCAAGCGATGACCGTGCATGGCACACTCAGGCGTGCTGCAATCTACAGAAGCTGACACTGGCGCACAAAGAGCGTGCTGAAGTGCTGGCCCTCACTTGAGCATGCGCTGTGCCCGCTGCGCCTGCCGTGCAGACGGCCAGCGGCGGCGGGTGCAGATCGCCATGGGGCTGCTCAAGCCATTCCAGGTGGGCAGGTGGTGAACCTGTGTGAATCTGTGTAGGAATGTGGAAGCTTGCTACGGATCGCGTGGATGCGCTGAGGCCAGCTCCACCCCTGCTCAACCGCGTGCTGCTGGATGACCTCTTCACCTCTCTTCGCTGCTTACCAAAGTCCTGGTTTCTCTCCACCTGCCCACGGTACAGGTGCTGCTGCTGGACGAGATCACGGTTGACCTGGATGTGCTGGGCCGAGCCGACCTGATGGCCTTCCTCAAGGAGGAGTGCCAGCAGCGGGGGGCCACCATCATTTACGTGAGTGAATTGGTGCAGTTGCAGCCCTAGTCCGTGATGTGGGAGGAGACCATCACTTGGGTCGAGGAGAGGAGCGAGGCTGGCGTGCTGCATGGGCCGCCGGCTGCTTTTGGTGCACAGCGACGCGTGTCTGCTTTGCGCTAGCTGCCCGCAGCTCTATGCTGCACGCCTCTTCGGTCCCAGGTGCACCGCCTGCCACCGCCTTAATGCACGCTGCTTCCTGCCCATTTGCTGCAGGCCACCCACATTTTCGACGGCCTGGAGTCCTGGCCATCACATGTCATGTACGTGGCGGGTGGCCGCCTGCAGGTGTGGCATGGGCTGGCAGCATGGCCTCTGTCTGTGGGGCTTGGCTGGGCCGGAGCTGGACGACTGGAAGTGCATGCTGTGGACGGCTGAAGTGCATGCTGTCGGTGTTGCTGTTCGCTCGAACACACTGCACGCTAGCAGTTCATGAAGGGATGCTGAACAGCAAAACAACGACTTCCAACCGATAATCCGCACCCCACGCCCCTCGTTTGCATTTCCACCGCAGGTGTTTGAGCGCGCGGAGAATGTGCCGGAGCTGCAGCAGGGGCGGCTGCTGTCCCTGGTTGAGCGCTGGCTGCGTGAGGAGCAGCGGCAGCGGCAGGCGGCGGCCGACAAGCAGCGAGCGCTGGGCCCAGCACCCAGCAGCGGCAGCCTGCAGGACATGCATCTGGCCAGCTGGAACAATGGCTGGGTGGGCGGGCGCCTGGCTTCCTCGCTCAAGCACTCGGCCAATGCTGTGATGCGCATGTGATGGCCTGCATATGCCATAGCATGCGTTGTTGCTCTATCATGTCCGGCGCACAGTGTAAGAGGCTGAGCGGCAATGAGATCCGAGTGCGACGGTTGGAGTAGGGTGACGTGGTGGTATTGTCCTTGCCGTGGCGATCTGCGGCTGCGGCTGCCGCCAGGCAACCCATCAGGACCACAGATTCTGTGTCAAACACATACGATGTAGCTACACCTGCAGACCTCGCTGGTCAGGAGTGCAGGTCGGCCTTAGGCACCCACCATCAAGATGGGCCCACGCTCAGCGCGGCGGCGGCGGCGGCGGCACCAGGCCAGCTGGCACATTGGCGGCTCCCCACGGCCGGCCTCCCTGTGCTCTGTGATGCACTGCCAGCTGCTCGAGTGAACCGCTGGGCGCCACCGTTCAAACGGCGGCAGGCACAGAACGGTCGCGAGTCGGGTGGGCCGGAGCGGCCATGTCGGTGCTCAGCTCGCAGCGGATGGGCTCCAGCACCTTGCAGCGTGTGTCGCCGACGAAGCTGGGGCCACTGCCCCCTGCGCTAGCGCCGCCGCCGTCGCTGCTCACGCGGCTGCTGGCATGCCTCCAATATGCCTTCCTTAGCATCGCAATTACGCTCTTCAACCGAGCTGTGTTTAGCGTGTGAGTAGGGCAGCTCCAGGTTTCTTGCCTTCGGCGCCGCTTAACCTGCCGTCGCCCCTCCGCCATTTGAATAGTTTGCACGTTTGCCTATTTGATCTACATGGGTGCCTCCCCCTTGTGGAAGCTGCTGTGGCTAGCATTTGCGCTTGGCTGGCCTGCAGCACCGCAATGCGGCCCAGTATCTTTTTGATGGGGCCAGTCAGTCGCGATCTCTCTAACCCCTCCCCTTGCACGCTGCATCACCCGCCGCAGCTACCACTTCAACTACCCCAGCACCGTCACGCTGCTGCAAATCTTGGTGTCCCTGGTGTTCATGTACGCGCTGCGGGCCGCCGGAGCGATGCAGTTCAGCAGCCTCACGCTGCAGGGAGCACGCAAGGTAAAGCCCCGGCCGGCTGACATGTGCTGAACTCAGTTGTGGGCCTTGTAGCACACCTGTGCAGCAGGGCAGCAGGAGTGGAAACCAGCCGTAGTTAGATGCAGCATGTGGGCGTGCTTGTGGTGTGCGCCTGACACCATGCAGCAGGGAGCTGCCCTGCCATGCATGCCGCACATGTTCACTGCCGCTGTGCGCCACTTCATTGCGGCCCTCAGGTGGCGCCCCTGGCGCTCTTCTGGTGGCTCTATGTTGTCAGCGGTGTGACAGCACTGCGATACCTGAACGTGCCCATGTACAGGTGTGCGCCCTGCCCCGCAGCTCTGCTGTTGTATGTCGTGCTGGTGGGATGCTTGCCGATGGCTGCCGCGCCTGCGAGCATGCCCCTGGCTCACTCGCTGGAGCTGCAGACGTGCGGGTTGTTTCTCTGGATGCCAAAGTGGCTGTTCTCGTGCCCAGCCGGCACCCTGCCCCATCATCCCTGCCCCATCATCCCTGCCCCGCCATACCCTGCCCACATTATTTTTATGCTCCCTGCCTTCATTCTTCCCACGCAGCGTGATTAGCCGCTCCACCACGCTGCTGTGCCATCATCCTGCTATTAATGCCCACCTTTTTGAATGCCCTCTGCAATCTCCTTGTCCTTGCAGCGTGATTCGGCGCTCCACCACGCTGCTGGTGGTGGGCGGCGAGTTCTGGCTGTTCAACAAGCGGCCCAGCCGCCGCTCGCTGGCCGCCCTGCTGCTCATGGTGTGCGGCGCCGTGGTGGCGGGGCTTACTGACCTGACTTTTAACTTACCAGGGTGAGTGCTTACGACACTGCTGTAAACTTGCTGAATCATAATTTGGGTCAGGTTTGCTGCTCATGGTCTGCGGTGCCGTGGTGGCGGGGCTCACAGACCTCACCTTCAACCTGCCGAGGTGCGTACTCGAGTGCTTTTTTACTGCGTTTACTGCAACATCAGCCGAGGGTTGCTTGCCAGCTGCAAGACCATGCCCAGCAAAGCACAGCAGTTGCATGCTTGCAGCCTGCAGGCATATTGCCCAGAATAATGCTGCCTTCTGCTGCCCTGCAGGTACATTTGGGTCTCGATCTGCGTGGTGTCCACCGCCGCCTACCTGCTGCTGATCAAGAAGCTGCAGGATAGCACTGGTGGGTGGCTCAGCAGCCCGGCCGTGGCATTGCAGCTTGTCCTCCGAGTGTTTGCGCTCGTCTCCTGCTACTCGTTTCTTGCTGCCTGGATCCCGCCACTCATCTCCTACTGCTCGCCTTGTGCTGCAGGCATGAACCAGAACACGCTTCTTCTCTACAACAATGTTGCTGCCACGTGCAAGCTCACCTGGCCGTGTGTAGAAACTTCATCAACTGTTGTTCCCCCCCTGCCGCAGGCATGAGCCAGAACACGCTGCTGCTGTACAACAATGTGCTGGCCCTGCCGCTCATGGCCGCCTTCATGCTGCTGGCCACAAATGAAGCAGCCGAGGTGGTGCACTATCCTCAGGCAAGGCGGGGGGCGGCAGATGGATCTGTGGTCGGTCTTTGATTCCTGCATCAGACAAACATACCATGCCCTTTGTCACTTTGGGCAGATCCCCGCCGGGACTGATCCTTGCCTGCCTAACGTGCTGTCCAACAGCAGTACGCCTTTACCCAAGCTGTGTTCACTGCCCTGGGCGTTATCCCCTCGCTCCATCACCCCACCACCCGGCTGCCCTGTGTGCAGCTGTGGGACCCGCGTTTTGTGCTCTTCCTGCTGCTGTCCTGCAGCCAGGCCTTCCTGCTCAACCTGTGCATCTTCCGGTGAGCATGCACTGGCTGGCTTGCTTGCTTGCCTTGCGCGTTGGAAGCCTGTGCAACTTCAAGCCAGCATGCCTCCCGGGCTGGCTTGCCTTCGTGCCGACTAGGCAACCACTGGAAGTCATTCTATTTCTGAGTCCATGAACCGCCGCTGCCCTTATCCTGAGCTGCCGTGCCTCGGCCCCAATCGCCCCTGCCCCCATTTCCCGGCCCGTGCCCCCATGCAGTTGCACGCTGGTCAACTCTCCGCTGGCCACCAATGTGACGGGCCAGATGAAGGACATCCTGACCACCGCACTGGGCATGGTCATTTTCCAAGGTGCGACATTGTGCTTGATTGTGCGCTGTACTTGCGGCCATGGTCATTGTTAAGGGGCTTTGCGACTAGGACTGCCCAGCGCTGGGTTGCAGCAGGTGCCCAGTACAAAGGACTGAGCATTCCTTTCCCCTGCTCCCGTGCACAGACGTCAAGTACTCGACACTCAACATTTGCGGCATCCTGCTTGGGCTGACGGGGTCGGTCACCTACTCCGCGGTCTCCTATCTCGAGAGCAGCAAAGCAGCGGCGCGCAACGCCAAGGTGAGAGGCATGGAGAGTCCGGGACACGGATGGGCAGGGCTGGTTTGGAAGTGGATATCAGAACACAGCTGGAGCAGCGGCAAGTCAGCTCTGCGTATTGCTTTCTTTCTCCTCCCAGCCAGCGCAAAGAACCCATCTTGCCTGCTCCCTTTCTTCTGTGGACGCAGGCGCGGGAATCGCCGCCCAACTCGCTGCTGCCGCCCCAGCGGCATGCATCACGCACCGGCGGCAGCTCGAGCGCCGGCGAAGAGCAGCCGCTGGCAGCAGGCGGCGGCTTTGCAGTGCTCAGTTCGGGCACTCTTTCGCCTCGAAAAGGCGACCTGGGGCAGGCTCGCGCAAGCCTCTGATGGAGCCGATGGAACCCCGAAGTGCTTACGATTTTGCATTCACTTTTCTTGGAGTGATGCTGCGCCAGCAGCTGCGTACGTGGGCCTGCCCTTGCTTTCGCCACTCCCTCCCAGTCCGACCTTTTACTCTGTGACGACGACACCCGCACCCCAAGCCTCCCTGCCTACCTGTCGTGCTGCTGCTCCCCGCTGCACCTCTGTTCCTTTTTGCACGCCTCATTTCATTCTTTGACCCGTCTCTCGTATGCTCGAACGGGCCTTGCAATCAACAAACATCTGGTGGAAAGCTCGTGTATGCCGCCCGTGCCGCTGCGCTGTGCCGCCGCCGCCTGCTGCACCTCGTCACGAATGAACAAATGATCGCTCACAGACCCGGCATTGCCGCACACTCGCGATCACTCCCATCCAGCAAGCAATGGAGCGCCTGGGCCGCTCAGCAGCGCGAACTGGCGCACGGCAGCCGAGCCTGCCTGCTGTGCGGGTCGTGGGCTTTCATGTAACTGCCAGCAGAGTACCCAGGCAAGTCACTGCAGGGGCAGCGAGAACGTTTCAGCAGCTGGAGGCTGCGGCTGCAAGTCCCCTCGCCTCTCCAGCCTAACAGCGCCTGTCGTTGCCGTGTAATTGCAGGTGGAATGTGCCCATCAGGCCTCAGGCGGCAGCGCAGCATGCGGCAGACCCGCAGGCTGGTGGCGGTGCCGCGGCAGCCTCCGGGCCGCGCTCTGCCGCCTCCGCCGCCTCGAGCAGCAGCAGCAGCACAGGCAGCACAGGCCCCACATTCCACCTGGCCTGCCCCATCTGCCAGACAACGGAGCTGCAGCTGACCAACGCGGGCGGGCAGCCGACTGGCGACCTGCGGTGCCCCCGCTGCGCCCGCAGCTTTGCTTCCAACGCCACGTGAGGCTTTTGGCCACTTGCACTCATTCTGCAGTACGCGGGCTGGCCTGCTGCATATCGCATGCATCCTGGTGCTGCAGTGCATTGGTTCATCATATCTGAACCTCCATCCTTGCCTGTCCGTCCAACCGCAGGTATGTGGACCTGACACTGACCAGCGGCGTGCAGCAGAAGGCGTACAAGCAGCGGCAGTGGGGCGGCACCACCCTCTTCCAGTCGCCGGCAAGTTCATGCTGGCTGGCTGTGGTGCTCTTTGTATGGGTTTGAAGCTCGCAATGGCGTGCATGCTGCTCTGGTGATGTTTGCTCTGGTGATGTTGGGCGCTGCCAGGCACGCCCCCCGCCTGGCATGGGCCTGAATGTTGCATTTGACTTCCATTCTTGTTTCTGCTCCATGCAGGTGGTCTCCTTTGTGTACGAGCGCGGCTGGCGGCAGGGCTTTGCATGGGCGGGTGAGGTGCCGCTCGGCAGAGTGCATGGGAGCTGGCATCGTGGGTTTTACGCATGGGTGCATGGCTGGCGTTTGTCGGCATATCGCCTAGCCTTCCCTGACCGTACCTTTTGTCCTCAGGCTTCAGGCATGCCGNTTTATACCACTGCCTGTCCCTCAGGCTTCCCGGGAGTGGACAAGGAGTTTGACTATGCCATGGAGTACTTGGCGCCCGCATATGGAGAGGTGCGCTCCCCGTTGGCCCACTTCGTGCCTTCACAGTTTGTCTCTCTCGTTGTGGCCCTGTTTAGTGTTGCTCAACACCTCGTCCGGACATGATTTGCTCTGAAGTAAACCACCACTTCCCTCCTTCCATCCACAGCCGCTGGTGGACATGAGCTGCCACCATGGTCAACAATTAGCACACCTTTTTTTCTCGCATTTACCTCCCCCTCCTCTCACTGCTAACTTTGCGCCGCGCTCTTTACCCACCCACAGACGCTGGTGGACATGAGCTGCGGCTCCGGCCTTTTCTCCCGCCGCTTCCTCAAGAGTGGGCGCTTTGCGGGCGTCATCGCTGCAGACTTCAGGTGGGAATCCTGGTTTGGAAGTGCCATTCTCCCTCCAAACTTGCAAAGGAATGAAATGGGTGAGCCAGAAGCACGAGGGAGCCACATGGGAGCTTGCTGGTTTGCGGCTGCCGCCGTCTTGATCTTGCCTCCACAACAACTTGCTGTCGCAGTGAGTCGATGCTGGGCCAGGCGAGGCAGTACATCATTGGTTATAACCCACGTGCTTGCCACTTGGCCCATCAATTGATGCAGCGAGTCGATGCTGGGCCAGGCGAAGCAGTACTTGAACGAAGACCCCTCGCTGGACCCCTCCCGCTACCTGCTGCTGCGTGCCGATGTGGGCCGCCTGCCCTTCGCCACCGGCTCAGGTGCGCAATTGAAGTTACTGTTCTTCATCCTTTTGGCATGCGTTCACTTAAACTGCGAATGCTGATTGTCGGCTCGAGCGCGATGGGCTGCTGTTGGATCGGGGCGGGCTGCTTCGCGTTTACTGCTTGTCTAGTCGGTCACCTGACCTGTGACCATCAGTTCGTTTGTCCTCTTGCATGTCACTGTGGTGCGCCGCGCTGCGGCGTTTAGATAAAGTGCTTAGGGTATCAAGCCGAGGTCTTCGTCCCTCTGTCTGTTCCCGTCTCCCACGCTGCACGGCGGCGCCGCCATCCACTGCTGGCCCACCCCCCCGTCAAGCTGTCGTGTCCTCCATTCCTATCGCTTTGTTGTTTGCAGTTGCGGCACTGCACGCTGGTGCCGCCATCCACTGCTGGCCCAACCCCTCGGCGGCGCTGGCCGAGATTTCGCGGGTGCTGCGCCCGGGAGGCCTGTTCGTGGCGTCCACGGTGAGGGGCCTAATGGGGCTCGGTTTACCTGCAATCTGGATGAACTTCCGTGCCCGGGCGCTATCAGCAGCGGCGTGGACCGGCGCTGTACTGTACATCGTCTCGCTCTCGATATGGGCAGCGCTCGCATATGCCTGCACTCTGCTCCAACCGCCGGCTGCGTTCCACAGATTTTCCTCTTTCCTGCCCCGCCACAGTTCCTCAACTTCACGGCGCCGCTGGGGCAGGTGGTGGGCGATGAGCTGGTGGCGCCGCTCAGCCAGGTGGGTATACATGTTGTGAAATTGGCATGTGTTGGAGACCTTATCTGCAAAGCACGACTTGCATTAGCATCAGTGGGGAATGAGCTGGTGGCGCCGCTCAACCAGGTGGGCACGCACTGGTTACTACTTGAAGGTCTCATGTGCTTGACGTACAGCTGGCACTGCTCACCGCTTTGCCTGACCGTTTGAGCTCAACCATATTGCTCTCCTGCTCCTCCACTTGCACAGCTGGACCCTGGCGGCCCCAACACCATGCGCTGGTGGAGCGAGCCGGAGCTCAAGGAGCTGTGCGACACAGTGGTGAGTTGAGGTAAAGTATAAGTGGACTGACTATGTTTCAAGGGACGTAAGTGTGTGCGGTTAATGTTGCGTTGCTGGATTTGAAAGCTCCCTGCATTTTTCAAGAATGCCCCAAGTTGGCCCCATTGCCATGCACCATCCTCCTCGACTGCCGTGCAGGGGCTGGTCAACTTCCGCCGCGCCCGCTCCAACCGCTTCATCTTGTTCGCCGCCAGCAAGCCGCACCAGGCGTGACCCGCCTGAGCAGCTGCATGGAGCTGAGCCAGCAGCTTGGGGATTCCGCTTGGCGCTCTGCGTGGGCAGCGTGGCAGCCTACCCGGCCCAGCCGTTGCTGAGCCACTTGGGCAGCAGCCTGGCGGCCACATGAGGCGGCCAGCCATCAACCCTCAGAAGCCCAGCAAGCTTGCATTCCCCTGTACCCTCGTCACTGCCATGCCCCATGCCCTCTTGTAGACTATTCTTATTGTGTGTGTTCAAGCCTATGTGCCCCGCCGTGGCCCTCCCCCCTTCTGACTCCCCGGCCGCCGCTCGCTTGCAGTCCAGCACTGCTGCCGCCAGGCGGTTTTGCGTGCCCGGCATGCCCGACTATACCCCTTCTTTTTGCATTCATTTCATGCGAGGCCTGACTCGTTCATTCTATCCATTCCACGCTGTGTAGTCATGGGTGCAACAGGGCACCAGCAAGCTTGTGCAAATTTTGACCAGTCGCGCGGTCAAAAAGTTTGACCCACATGCTAGCAGGCGAAGCAGGCGGGGCTTGCTGGCTCGTGCCTGCAGCTCGCACGGCCGTGCCACTTGCAAAGGCGCCAGCTACTGTGCAGCTGAGGACCCTGCTACAGCAGAATTGAGAGGGGACGCAGCCAGCAGCAACCATGGTGGCAGCGGCGGTGGCGGCACAGGCTGTGGCGCTGCTGGTGCTGCTGGCGGGCCTGCAGGGCTGCCAGGGCAGCTTGCACGATGTACAACCACAATCGGCGCAGGTGCGGCGCGGGGACGTGCACTGTTTGACCGCTGGTGCCGCGGCTCGAAGGAGCCCTACGGCTTCCCGGCCGCTGAATTGGCTCCAGCCGCTCATAATTGCACCATTGGCCGCTGCGCTGCGTTGCAGGTCGCGCGCGATGGCCGGCGCGCGCTGCTAAGCTGGGCGGGACGCGGCCTCGCCGCCGTCACAGGCGGCGGCAGCAGGCCGAGTGAAGACCCCGCTGTGTTTTGTGCGCGCCAGAACCGCTTTGGCTTCTTTCCCGGTAAATTGGGTGTACAAATGCTGTGCACATGCGCAGTCAGCGGCTTATGATAGCTGTGTCTGCAGGCGGCAAGCAGCATGCACGGCTGGCGGCGCCTGCTGCATGCGCAATCTTCTGAAGTTTGCATCCCTCCTGCCCACCCAATGCAGACATACAATCCGGCTGCACCCGCTTCTATCGCTGCGAAGTTGTGGGGTCCTACTCATTTCGATGCCCACCACAGACGCTCTGGCACCATGTAAGGCCCAGTGGGGCATGGGGCCACAGCCACAGCCACAGCCACAGCAACGCAAGCAGTGCACCGAATCTGGTGCTTTGGTCATTCAACGCATGTGTGTCCGCCGCCCTCCTACAACTGGGCACCTGCCCACCCACCTCCGCCCTCCGACTGCCCCACCCCCTCCACAGGACCTGCTCACCTGCAACTGGGCCTACGCGGTAGACTGCTCAGCTTGGCAGGACGGCAGTGGCACTGGCGGCAGCAGCACTGGTGGGGGCAGCACACCAGCCAGCCCCAGCCCATCGCCCCAAGCCTCGCCATCTCCCTCCCGTTCGCCCTCGCCTGCCCCACGCTCCCCCTCCCCAACACTGCCCTCTCCCTCTCCCCAACCCTCGCCATCTCCCAAGCCTGCCGCCTCCCCATCCCCAGCTGTACGATCCCCGCCGCCCGCTGCTTCGCCTGCTGTGCCCCCAMCCCCTAAATCAGCTGCGGCCTCTCCGCCGCCCCGCTCCRCCCCGCCTCCCTCGCCAGCATCCTCCCCCTCCCCCTCCCCGCCGTCCCCGCTGCCCATCAGCCCACAGACCGCTTCCTCCCCGTCGCCAGCCCTCCTCAGCCCAGACCCCAGCGATGGGTCCAGTCTGGCACCTGAGAGCGGCCCGGCACAGAGCACCCCCCAACCGCCACCACCGCCTTCACCACAAAGCGGTGCCGTGCTGCCCAGCCCCAGCCCAGGCTCCGTCCCAGTGGACCCCAAAGGCGGGCCTGAGAACGGAACCACAGCAGAGCTCAAGGACGACGACTCAAACGTGCTGCCCATCGTGCTGCCATCGGTGCTGGGCGGCACTGCGCTGGCGGCGCTGGCGGCGGTTGCTGCTGGCGCAGCGATCGCTCGGCGGCGGCGGCAGCTGCGCCAGCTGAGCGGCGAGCCAGACATCGAAGCGCCCGCAAGCCCCGGCCCAGTGAGCAGCGCCGCTGCACCAGCAGAGCCAACAGATGGCGGCGCCAGCGGAGGTGCCACAGAAGCAGCAGCAGATGCAGCTGGTGCTGGCGCAGCAGAGGGGGCAGCTGCAGAGGGAGCAGCTTCGCCTGGTGCAGCAGAGACAGCCCTACCGCCGGCCAGCGATGCTGGCGCTGTCGCGGAGGGTGCGGCGGCATCTGCTGCGCCTGCTGCGCCTGCTGCCCCTGTGGAAGGTGCAGCCAATGCGGCGGCAGCTGCAGGGGCTGACGCTGCCCCGGCAGCAGTGCCAGAGGCGGCACAGGCAACAGAGTCGACCTCTCCATCCAGCCTTGTGGCGGAGCGGAGGGCATTCTGGGAGTGGCTGGGCAGCAGCCGGCTGGGCAGGGGTGGATGATTGGACATGACCCCGCCTTTTGTGAGAACACCGCACTTACGCCCCACCGTTGCTAAATGACATCCAATTTCACTCGACGCGCCGTAGATTTTACACCTGCTGCTGCCTAGCCATTCACTCTGGGACCCAAGCTGAAACAACTTGCCTCCGCTCGCTGCTGCCTTGCCTCCCATCTGCCAAGCCGTCTGTGCTTCCTTTGGTTTGTCTCTACGCCGCATCTGCTGTTCGTATCGTTCCTTGATCTATGCACCACTCACTGGGTAAACTAGTTCGACATTGGGCTAGTGATGTGTGGGACAGGTGGGACAAAGCACAAGGTGGGCTCATTGCGCCGCCTGCGGTCGGGGCGGCGGCGCCATGCTGGCGGGCCCTCATCTCGCCATTTCGCGTCGATCGGGCTGCAAACGTGGCAGACAGCAGCRCCGTACCNCGGYAKCCCCCCCCCCCCTTTCCCCCCCCCCCCCCAGCCTCCTCGGCAGTGCCTTTCTACCACTATGCTCGGCCTGCAGCCGCTGGCGGGCCGCTGCGCCGGCGCTCGCGGCGCCACACCTCACAGCGCGCAGCTGGAGGCGCGGCGACAAACGCACCGCCTGCATGCGGCCTTGGCTGCCGCCGCCCACCCGGCGTGGCCTGCCGCAGTCGGCCGCCGCCGTTTTATGCCTAAGGCTGCCTCGCCGTCGTCCGCCTTCCAGCATGTCCTGGACGAGACGGACGAGGAGATTGTAGGGTGGCACTGGACGGGCTCTGACGAGTTCAGTGCACTGGACGACCGGCGGGATGCGCCGCCGGTGCCGCTGCCGCCGCTTGACCGCAGCACGTGAGTGGGGGCCGAGCTGCCGCACAAACTGAAGCGCTGTTTGATTGCAGCCTGAGTATGCCCTGGTGCATGTGCTAAGCACAGACAGCTGCTCGCTTTTAGCACCCTGGTGGAGCCTGACCACACGTCTGGGTGCAGCAGCACTGATGCTGCCGCTGCTCTGTTTCTGCCTGCTGCAGGCGGGTGGTGCTGGTGCGGCACGGCCAGTCCACTTGGAACGCTCGCAACCGCATCCAGGTGGGTGTGGCAGGTGCTCCTTGCAAGCTGCTAGCATGCCTGCAGCCGTCATGGGCGTGCTGCTCGGCTGGCCATGGCCTGGTCATCACCATGCAGCTGCCACTTGTGCCACTTGTGGCTGTTGCCACAATGCCACAACTGCCATTGGCAAACCCTCGAGACTTTGCTGCTGGCCCTGCACCCACACACAGGGCTCCTCCAACTTTTCGGTCCTGACCGAAAAGGGCATGGAGCAGGCGCGGGCAGCCAACAAGCTGGTGAGCGTATGGGCGGCCAGCTGTCTTGCTGGGGCTTTTGGCTGCCGGCAACCAGCGACAGGCCGCCCCCTGTGCTGTCTGCATCGCTGGACAGCTGTCGACAGCCTTTGTGCTTCTGTTAAATCCCGCCCGCTGTGCTTGCTGCTTCCTTTGTGTGCAGCTGGAGGGCTGGAACTTCACCCGCCTCTTTCACTCCCCGCTTAAGCGGGCGGCCCAGACTGCCCTCTTATATACATTCGAACCTTGCCTGCTGTCTTTGTCAACTCCCACCCCTAACAGCTGGAGGGCTGGAACTTCACCCGCCTGTTCCATTCCCCGCTCAAGCGCGCCGCCCAGACCGCGGAAATCGTGTGGGGCGGGCGGCCGGGCGCCAGTAGCCAGCTGGCGAGCTTGCGCGAAATCGACCTGTACTCCTTCCAGGTGGGCTGATCTTGGCGAATCTGCACTTAGTACGCACAAGATTTGGTCACATGTATTCTTTGCCAGCCAGCCTGCGCGAAATCGACCTCTACTCGTTCCAGGCGGGGCTGCAGGCAGCGGTCCGCAGTCCCTCCAGCTGTGGTAGTGAGAGCAGTGGACTACCAGAGCGAGTACGCGAGCATGCTGCACTGCTTTGGCGGAGCATGGCGTGAAGGCTAGCTGGCCGCGATCGTGCGCCCACGTCATGCCGCCCAACCCTATCCATCCACATGCTTCTGTGCAGGGCCTGGACAAGATCGAGAACCGACAAAAGTACCCAGAGCAGTACGTCACGTGGCAGAGCAACCCGGCGCACTTCATCATCGACAACCATGCGCCGGTGCGCTGCGCATGCTGCGCATGCTGCACTCTTGCCGCGCCCTGCATACGCGTGTTTTGCAATGAGACAAAGCAGTGCAGTGCGCTGGCTGCCCTGCGGGCCAGCAGGCAGAGGTGAAGCGCTGCAGCCTCCCTTGCTGGTGCTCCCGCCGTGTGGCCTGAGCAGCTTACGGCGCTTGCATGGCTGTCCAACCAGTTCCGTCTACACCCATTTGTAATACATTTGTCCTCTGTTTCCATCAGGTGCGGGAGCTGTGGTACCGTGCTTCGCTGGCCTGGAGGGAGGTGCTTGGAGTGGGCGGCAGCAGCAATGGCAGCGCCAGCGGCTCTGGCAGCAGCGCCGGCCAGGCAGACGGGGCGACGCTGGTGGTGGCGCATAACGCAGGCAAGGGGCGCTGCTGTTGGGCGTATGCTCCGTTCAGTATTGCATGTCACGGGCCGTGCCGCGGGGTGCGTGCCGCCTGCCACGCCCTGCACTCTGCCCGCAGTCTTGCGCTACGCTGTAGCGCTCGCCACCCATCTAATCGCCCCGCCAGCCTGGGCGTTCGACAATGCCCAAATGTTGGTTTGTTGTTCTCCCTTGCAGTCAACCAGGCGCTGCTGTGCACCGCACTGGGCCTGCCCCCGGCCTTTTTCCGCCGCTTCTCCCAAAGCAACGCCTCCTTCACTGTGTTGGACTTTGAGGTTCAAGGCAGCCAGGAGAGCGGCCGTAGCAGCGGCAGCAGCAGCAGCAGCGCAGCGGGCAGCAGCGCAGGCGGCAGCAGCACTGTGGGCGGCAGCAGCGCAGGCGGGCTGCGGGTGCGGGTGGAGCGTGTCAATCAGGTGCGAATGCAACTGCTGCATCTTTGGGTGTAGCATTGTGTGCTGGCTGCTGGCTGGCTGGCTGGCTGATGCAGTGCTATTGTGCACCGAAGCACGCGCTGCTTTGGGTGCTGAGACCAGGTGCCCCGCAGCTTGCCATGGTTATGTTTGGCACATAGTTGGCATTGCATCCTTTTGCAGTTCCCCGACAAGCCCCTCAACCCCTCCAAGCTGGGCAAGTCGCTGCCCAACCGCCTGGTGCTTATCGCCGGCAGCACCGACTCGCCAGAAGTGCAGGTGTGCACACCTGTTTGCGAGTGTTCGTGTAGTGTGCGCCAGCTGCCTGGTTGGTTGCGTTATGGATTGTGCCTGCCTGCGAATGCTTGCATGATCGGTTCACTTTTAGTATCCTCCGTTGTCTTGCTGCCCGAAGACCTATATTTACATGCCCCTGTTCTTTCCTGCACGCTTCAATCAGCATTTTGTCATCATTATCCTTGCCCGCAGGCCTCAATCCAGATGCTGCAGTCGGTGGGCGTGACCAGCCCGCCCCTCATCGGCATCGGCAGCGCGGCGCAGCAGGCGCTGGACATTCACACTGCCATGCAGGTGCGTGGGTGGTGGCAGCGACCGTTGCGTGGGGTTGGGTGGTGGTACCACCGGTTAAGCTCAGCGGCAGCGCGGCGCAGCAGGCGCTGGACATCCACACCGCCATGCAGGTGCATGCGTGGTGGCAGCGACTGCTGCTGGGGCTGGTTGGGTGCACCTAAGCTCAGTGCGCGACTGCTGCTCACTGAATGTGCCCTAAGAGGCGGCCTGGCCTGCCCTCATGTTCCCTTTGCCCTGCGCTGCTTTTTGTGCGCCCTGTTTTGCTGACCCGACCACCCCACGCCACTGTGCTGCCTGCCTCACACGCAGGCCGCGCTATCTACTCCGGGCGACGGACGCACCGTTGTTGCAGTGGCGTGTGCCGAGGCCTGCCAGCGGATGCTGGGCGACTGCCTTGGTCCAGTGGATCCCTCTGCATTAGCTGAGGAGCAGCGGCTTAGTGCGGCGCAAGTGGGGGCGGCCTTCTGCATGGCGGAGGGAGGCATGACTATCGTTAATTGGCCCCAGGTGAACTGAACACGGGCAACAGGACGGTCCAATATGCAAGTTGTTGGGCAGCCATGGGAGACAGGAGACATGCTGCCAGCCGCCGCGATGCTGCTGCTGTCGCAGGGCACCTGGGAGGCGTGCAGTTGGGGCACAGATGCGATTTAGATGCGGTTTTCGGCACTGGCGTGCGCGCTGCAAGGAGCTCAATACTAAAATCCGCCAGCTTAGCACAACCACTAGCACCTGTGCTTACTTGCATCCCCTGTGCTGAACCCACCCGCTGTGCGCAGGGCCAAAGCGAGCTGGGGCGTGGCACCGTCCTGTGCGTCAACTACCAGCTGCCGGCCGCCGGGCTGCCCCTGATCTGCACTTGAGCCGAGTGATTCGTGCGACCGTGGCCGCGGCCGTCAGCATGTTCCCACCATACCTTGATTCAATACTTTATCTGCTGTATCTGTGAACTGCCATTGATTGTGCCTAGCAAAATGTAACACAGGGGCGCTGGTTCCCAGATGGCATGATTTCGAGAGCACTAGCATTTGAAACAAGTGGGCACGTACGCAGAGCAAGCAATTGATTTTGCAGGGCAGGAAATGCACACGAAAGGCATTGATGGGAGTCAGAACGCGGAAGCCACTGCTGATGCCCTTGTGCAGGTGAGCTCGGCCAACAGCAGCCCTTCAGTCG
Source organism: Chlorella ohadii (assembly GCA_025026875.1). NCBI lineage: Eukaryota > Viridiplantae > Chlorophyta > Trebouxiophyceae > Chlorellales > Chlorellaceae > Chlorella > Chlorella ohadii. The sequence goes on from JADXDR010000013.1 coordinate 88,344, forward strand.
GCAGCATCCTCCGGTGCCACGCACTCGCTGCGGTGGGTGGGCCATGCTGCCGCCATGCACTCTTGGGAACAGAAGCGGGCGCGCTGGCAGCGGGCGCACATGCGCAGCCGGCCGCTGTCGGGGCGCCGGGTTGCACCGCAGTGGGCGCAGGTGTGGCGGCGGCGGCGCGAGCCGCCTGCTGCCACGGTTCCGCTGCCTGCGGCGGCTGCTGTGGCAGTGCTGCTGCTTGCGCCTGCTGCCGGGTTCGGCTGCGGCAGCTGGCCAGCCTGAACCGGGCTGTCCTGCAGCCCAGGCGGCCCTGCTGGCTCTGCCGCCTGCGCAGCGCGCACAGCGGGGGCGTGCTCCTCTTCTCCAAACTGCGGCAGGGAGCGGAGCGGGCACGCCCAAGGTGTGCACACATATTGTCCGCCAGAGAAGTGCACAAGACAGGCTGCTCGTGCAGAAGTTACCAGCTGCTCACTCTGCATGCGTCCAAAAGAGTTACGTCCAAAAGAGTTATGCTGCACAGCACCCAAGCAGTTCATCCCAGGTTTAGACTCACCAGGCTCAGCATGCCCNGCAGGCAGGCGCGCAGCAGGTTGAGCGGCCACCAGCGGGAGTTCCACATTTGCTCAGGCGGCATGCGCTGCAGCAGCTGCGGCAGGCTGGCAATGCCTTCCTGCCACACGCGCCAGTCGAAGCGAGCCTTGTATGCCCAAGGCTCCGAGCAGAGGGGCAGCAGGACGATGGTTGGCAGGGGCGAGATGTGCGTGCAGAGCGGTCGGGGTGCCAGTTTGAATGGAGCAATGCGCGCCAGTGTCGAGGCCTAGCCTCGCCAAAAGACAAATACAGGTACAGAGTCGCTCCCCAGAAGGCGAGTGAGCATGCCAGGTACAAGTAGGCGACGTCATGCTGCGAGCGGCGTTCCAGCAGCCGCCCAGCTGCAGCCTGCCCCCGGTAGAACGGTGCGAAGAGTGTGAAGGGTGCTGTAGCTGCAGCTGCCCACCAGGCAAAGCCGAGCGGCCTGGCTGGCAGGGGCAGGCCGGTCCCGTCAGCCACATGCCACACGATCAATCGAACCCAGATCAGAATGCCTGCAAAGCGCAAGACAAGCTGGATAAGGTGGTGCTAGTGGCAAGCACAACATCGGCAGGCCTGCCCACAAGCACCCGGCACCCAAACCTGGTTTGCATATGCGCTTCCAACAGATCCCGCACCCCTTCTAGCTCACCAGCAAAGCCCTGCAGCGCAAAGTAGCTGACCCTCAAGTAGCGCTGGAACAGGGCCGCCAGAAAGGCAGAGATGAGCCAGCTGGCTCCTGGCCACAGCTCTGCACCGCTGCCGTGGAACCCAATGCTGCGCATGGGCCCCTCCAGCAGGCACAGCATGCACAGCGTCTCACGCGATGGCAGCCAGCTGGGCGGCTGCGATGTAGCCCTCAGCAGGGCGCGACAGGCAGCCACAGCCGCCGCGCGCACGGGCTGCAGCAGCCAGTGCTTGAACTGGCTGAGTGGCGGCTTGCGGGTGGGTGGGGCGGGCAGGCGCAGCATGGCTGCCGTCCCGCCCATTACTGCCACAGCCAGCAGGGATGCAAACATCGTAGTGACACTGTGGAGATCCATAGCCAGCACTGCAGGTGTGTCGAGGAGGGGAACGGCGGACATTTTGCTGGTGAGCACCTTTGCGGCGATGACACAGCATGGCAAGCCGGAGACTAGAGCCGCGATGACCAGGCTTGCCCGGTACATTTGTGGCGGCGCAAGGAGGAGCTGCAGAGCTCAGTACAGCTACCAGCCATCCTTGTGATGTGATGTTTGCTACAGCCGGCTGGGAGGTGTGTGCATGCAGCGTGCGGGCTCACCGGTAAGGGTGCGCCCGAGTGAGCTGGCAGACGTCCAGGCGGCCTCCAACAACCGCAGGCGGCTCCTGACCATGGACTGACCTGCCAAGACAGATGCGCCGCAGAATCGAGGGCAGGTTGGCATGGTGTTGGCGGAAGGGCGGCAGGCAATAACATGCCGCATGCGCCCACAGCCGTGCAGCTGTGCATGGGCTGATGTGCACGCAGCATGCAACTCGCACAGCAGACAAGGGCTGCTGCCCAGGTACACCTTGCATGCTCGGCAGTCCCGTTCCTGACACCATGACGGAAACCACATTCAGCAGCGCTTCAACGCAGCGGCGCGGGCTGTGCGCGTCCGGAGGATGCAGTGGTACCACGGCCTGCATGCAACAGTAGGAGGGGAGGGCAGCAATGTGCCCCAGCTCACGCTTCAGTGGGAGGCAGCGCCAAGGCACCTGAGATGCACTGCCGGCCTGAAGCCCTGCGTCGGCCGCAAGCTTCACTGGCAACACGCGGCTGGAACCAAGATTGGTGCAAGCTCAAGCTGCTGAAATGATTGGAACGACTGACCATTTCGTCCAGCTTGTCGAGCAGGGATTGGTAGAAAGGAGGTGCAGTGCCACGGCCGCCGTCACTTGCGGGGGCGTCCGCCAGCCGGCGAACCTCCAGGTAAAATTCGCTCCGAAGCATGCCAAAGTCCGCAAATGCCCGGTCCTGCCAGCGCTCGCAGGCCAGCAGCACCAGGAACAGCTGCCATAGGACTGCTGGCCTGAGCAGCGCTGCCGGCAGCTGCGCCAGGCTGGGGCAGCGCAGCATGGCAGCGCCAACTGCGCAGCATGCCTGGCCGGCCGGCAGCCAATACGCGCCAGTGCACAGCGCATAGCTGGTGAATGCAATCAGCCTGGTGCTGCCGCTGGCTGTGGGGCTGCGAGCTGCGGCCATGGCCCGCAGGCAGGAATGGTGAGCCGCCATTGCCAGCGCCGCGCTGGCGACGCCGGCGATGAGCGGCAGCCAGCCCACGGGCCCAACAACGGGTGCCAGCAGCTGTGTAAACAGCTGTGTGAATCCTGCACACAGATCCGGCCATGCAGACAGTGGCGGGGGTCCCTCAGGCATGGATGAACATGCGGCATGGCAGGAGCGACGGCAGCCAGCAGCGGCTGCAGGAACGGCGCCATCCAAGGCAAGAGCGGCGGCGGCGGCGGCGGCAACCACCATGCCGCCCAGCTCTCTCTCCACCCACCAATGAGCTCCTGCAGCTGCTCGGTGGCCCCAAATGGGGCGCCCAGGAAGCAGGCCAGGAGAAGCAGGAGCCCGGCCTGCAGGTCTTGCGGCCAGCAGCACGCCAGGGCCACAGCAGCTGCCACCAGGCGCAGCCATGGCCTGGAGGCCAGCTGCAGCAGCCACAGGGCCCTTGTGAGCACGCCCATGGCTGCAACTGCACCCCTTGGCGTCTTGGGAGGCTTCCGAGGCGTATGCAAGGGCCGCTGATGCGCACAGTGCTCAAAATGGCAGCAAAGGAGCGCAGGATAGGGCGGCGCAGCACGCTGAGCGGCGCTGGAATGTCGGGCGGCATGCCGCGCCTCCACAGGCTTTGTGCTGAGCTCATAAGCTTCGTTATAGTGTATGTGCACTATCATGTGTTTTCAGTGCATAGGCACAGACCAGGTGGGCCCAGTCTTGCCGGCAACACGTCGCCGCCGGGTGCCGCAAGCGGTGGCAGCGGGCGGCGGCATGGGCACATGAAAGCGGGCACTTCGCTGCAATCAGCGAGCGCTACATGTACATACGACCCACCTGCTGTCGGTTGCGCCACGTCCTTGGGCTGCACGACAACGCTGTGAAGAACTCCAACTCCGCCCGACCGCGATGGCGCGCCCCGTCTGGCTGGACTGTGATCCTGGGCATGATGATGCGATGGCGTTGATCCTGGCAGGCATGGATGACCTGCCGCGCTTGCCGCCCCTGCCGCCGCCTGCCGCCGCCGCCGCCGCCGCCGCCGCCGCATATCCGTCTCGCCTCCTCACTGCTGCCGTCCGCGTGCTGCAGGCCACAGCCCTGCGCTAGCTCTGCTGGGCGTCTCCACAGTTGCGGGCAATCAGACGGTTGAAAAGGTGTGTGTCCTGTGATAATGCTCAAATCGCTGCTGTCCCCGACGCGGGCCTAGTGTTGATCAGCGCCGCAGCGGCCTGCCGCTCATTTGCTCCATCCCTCACCCATCGCCACAGGTCACAGACAACGCGCTGCGGGTGCTGGCTGCAGCAGGGCTGCCTCATGTGGAGGTGGTGGCGGGCGCAGCCAAGCCGCTGCTGCGCCCTGCGCCGCTGCTGTGCGCCGAAATACGTGAGCGCCGCTGAGCAGGAGGGGTGTGGGTGTGATCGAGAGCGATGCCTGCATGACGTGACTGGTCATGCCCCAGTGCGGATGTACTACTGTCTGTCTACGCAGGGTCTGGCATGATGGCAGCTACCCTACTTGTGCTCCTCCATGCTGAAGGGATTGTGGGCAGGGGCAGTAAGCGACTGCTTTTGCAGACAACGCGGCTGTGCGCTGACTTTGACTGTACCGAAGTAATGGCAACTGACCTGCTTGGTTCCACCTGCAACTGCAGATGGAGAGACTGGGCTGGACGGACCGTTGGGTGGCCCCGTGCTGCCACCCGCGCCCCACGGCCCGCTGCCCGGCAAGGCAGCGGTCGTCATGTTTGAGCGCATTGCAGCGGCGCACCAGCGGCTAAAGGCAGCAGCAGGCGGCGGCGGCGGCAGCGGCGACTGTGCAAGCGGCGGCGGCACCAGCGGCGGCGGCAGCGGCACAGAGCAGCCCAGGGTGGCGCTGGTGGCCACTGCAGCTCTTACGAACGTGGCCCTGCTGCTGGCGTTGTACCCCGAAGTCAAAGACATGATTGAGGCGAGTAACGGGCGTTGAGTGGCTGCCCGCTGCCTTGGGAATGATTTCCCACTGCTCAGTCCAGCCAGCTGGCTTGGGCCTGGGCCTGGTATCACGCAGCAAATGTTGCATGCTGCATGTGACTTGCAGTGCACCCTAGGGCCTCCTGCCGTGGACCTCGCTGGCTTGCGCTGAACCACCTTCCATGCGCACTGCTAGCATCCAGTTTCCTCCCCCAATCCTGCAGATTGTGATCATGGGCGGCTGCCTGGGGGTGGGCAACACCGGCGCAGGTGCGCCTGCCGGTCTCCTGGCAGGGGCAGCTTGCAGCAATTAATTGCAAATGCAGGTTGTGCATCGCCCTGCTGGCTCTGGCTGTACTCTTTGTAAGGTGTCGTGCATGGGCTGCTGTGGTCACGTTTGTGTCTTTGTCAACGCGTTGCTGCTGCTTGCATGCCCCTCCATTGCAGTGATGGAATTCAATATCCAGGTGGGGTGCCGCTTGCATGCGCTGCCAAGTATGCAGCTTGCCATGTCCTTTCCGCGCGACTTATCTGCAAGCATGGGGCCCCTCACGCTTCCCGATCCAAGTTCAACCATTCATTCATTGTCGCTGCATTCCAAACAAACAGACGGACCCAGAGGCGGCAATCATGTGTCAAACAGTGATGCAACTGCCCTACCCCCCACAGACGGACCCAGAGGCGGCCCGCATCGTGTTTGAGGCAGGCGTGCCGCTGACCATGGTGCCGCTGGAGGTGACGCACACCGCGCTGGCCACCACCAGCGTGCTGCAGGTGTGGGGTGGGGTGGGAATTGCGGGGTGGGGTGGGAGGGTGAGCGGCAGGTGGATCCCAGCGCTGCCATTGTGCCCAGGAACCCTTGCCTAACGCTGCCACTCGCTGCTGCACCCCCAATGCTGTTCCTGGCCCTCGCGCTGTGCTTTACCTCCGCTCCAACCCCTTTTATGCTCTACAGCGTGTGAAGACGCACAGCCCCACGCCCTTCCTGGCCCTGATGGTCGACCTGCTCATGTTTTTCGCCGACACATACCGTACAGTGTTCAAGGTGAGAGCTTGTGGAGCATGGTTTGCCTGCATCGCAAGGTGTGCAGTGCTGGTGTTCTTTGCCGACACTTACCACACGGTTTTCAATGTGAGGGTGAGAACAGCATTTCAATGGAGGGAAACGTGCGACATTCTGCTGTGCGACAGCACATGCTGCACCGAGATTCAAGCGGCCTCTTCTCCTACACACAACTCCCCCCATGCAGTTTGAGGACCCGCCGCTGCACGACCCCTGCGCTGTGGCGTACGTGATTGCACCGCAGCTCTTCAAGGCAAGCTGCGGACACCTGCTGGCACTGCTCCTCATTTGCAGCCCTGCCTGTGGAAGCATTTTGCTCGATGAAGGCAATCAGCACGTAGCTGTGCTGCTGCTGAGCAGATGCATGCCCCACCCATGCCAGCCCATGTCTTACCCTTCCCTTCCCTGCCTGCCCTGCTACAGACGGAGCTGCTGCGCGTGGATGTGGAAACCAGCTCCTCTCTGTCTGCGGGCCAGACAGTTGTGGACATCTGGCACCAGTCCACCCAGCCAAAGAACTGCACCGTCTGCATGGTGCGAGCAGGGGCAGTCAGCTGAACAGACTGTGCTGCAGTGCCGTTGCGTTGCTGAGTTGGCAGGACTGGCAGGCGAGCGGCTTGGCTGTGCTGTTGCTCAAGAGCTGCTTGCCGAGGCGTGCATGTGCTGCTGCCAAACAGAGCCTGGGTTTGCCACTGCGTGTTTGCTTGGCCGCCCCATCTCCAAGCAGGAGATGGACGTGGCTCGGTTCTGGGACCTGCAGATCGAGGCCATCCATGCGGCTGACCGGCATTCTCCACTCAACAGCAGTACGGCGCAATAGGCCTGAGTGCCACTCACTGCGGCAGTGCAGCACTGGAGAAATGCGATTTCGTCCCATAATCCTCGAGCTTGCAGCACAGCGAGAGTTACATTATGCGCTAAAACTGGTTCGAGGCTGAGTGTCCCACAGGCGAAAAGATACAGGACAGGGGCTGCGAAATTACATGCGCTACAGGGATTGATCGAAAGGAAAGGAGAGGCTGCTCCGGTGCTGAAAAGCAAACTCAGGGTGAATCCGCACTCAATGTCCTGAGGGTCAAAACTGCACAAAAACGAAGCGCCGCCAAGCCAGCAAGCGCTGCAAGCTCGAATGGCCAACAGCTGCAGTGTCATTCGTTGCAGCGGGGCCCCCACACAGCGGGCTGATCAGAGCTGCGGCAGCTTGGCGTACATGTCTGCAGTGAGAGGGAAGGCATGGAGGCAAGCGCCAGGTGTGAGGCCGGGGCTGGGCTTTTGCCTGGCTCAGTGCCATGTACTGTAACTGAGTACTGCCAACAACTGTGAATCGCACTGTGCTGTCCAAATTACAGCAGCAACCCAGTAAGTGGCAGCCCGGTAGCAGCAGCGGCAGCAGCAGACAAAGGTTCGCTACAGCGGCGGCGGCAAAAGAAAGCAGAGGAGCAGCCCCGTGCCCCAGCAGCAGCCACAGCAGGAGCGAACAGTACATGTCCAAATCAATCAGCACACCGTCGATTGCGTGCTGGAAGAAGGTCTGGGCCTGCGGGCGCTTCAGCTTGAAGGTGGGTGTCATCATTCCGTTCTCCACCGNAAATGGCTCCGGGTGCAGGTGCACCGCCGCCACCTGCGGGGTACAAGGCAKACWYGGMHMKATACCAACCAACCAAAAACAACTCCTGGCCCAGGCACACTGCTGCCACCACCCGTTGGCGGGCACCTCACAGAGCAGCATGCAAAGCAGCCGAACAGCCCACACAAAGTGGGCAGCCTCGAACATACCTGCTCGAAGCCCTTGAGCCCCGCTGCCCGCCCCTCTTCAAGCATGCTCTTCAGCACCGCCGCCACCACCTGCAAGCAGAGAATGGTGGGTGTGGAGAGCTTAGAGGCAACCAGACTGCTGGCAGCTTGCTGAGCTGACCGAGACGCAGTCCGCCCTGCAACAATTGATTGAAACACGCCTGCCCACTGCTGCACAGCTCTGCAGCGTCCCTGCCCAGCCGCTGCATGTTGGCCACAGCTTGCACATAAGTGCCCCAACAAGCAGCACACACTCCTGCCATAAAACGACACGTAGGAATCTGCTCAAAACTGCAAAAACAGAAAGGGAACCTCCGCACCTGCCCGTTGCTGCAGAGCTCCGCTGCGTCCCTGCCCAGCCCCCGCTCCTTGGCCCAGGGCAGCAGGTACTCAGGGTCTGGGATGACCACAGCCACCAGCTGCAGGAGAGAAAGGACGGCTTGGCGTGTTGCATCNAGCATTTGGTGATGCAGGGCAAGAGGCAGCAGGTACTCGGGGTCAACNAGTGACGACAGCAACCGGAAAGGGGAAGTGCGGCAGAGGAGTGCGCAGCGTGGCACCAGACACACAGCAGCCCACAAGGCTGCCGCAGACCAGGGCAGCCCCACCCTGCCCCCACCTGCGCGCGCAGGGAGTTGCCGTAGACGAACGATTGCAGCACAAAGGGGCTGCGCGCGTACACGTTCTCAATCTTCTCGGGAGCCACGTACTCGCCCTGCAATTGGAAGGAACAGCGGATCGATGGAGAGCAGTGAAGACAATGGATTTGGTACAGAAATGACAACGGAATTGCGCGGCACAGTTGCGAGTCAAAGGGGGCGTGAGTGCACTCTGCAGGCAGTCAGCTGGGCAGGTGATGGCAGCCAGCGCAGGCTAGCGAACGTCACCACCAACCTGCGCCAGCTTGAAGATATTCTTCTTGCGGTCAATGATTTTGAGGCGTCCGCCCGCAATCCACATGCCCACGTCGCCTGCGGGTTGGGCGGCAGATGCACAAACTAGGAAATGGCCTTGTTTGGGAATGTCGCAGGGGGGTGGAGGTCAAAGGGACGGCGCCTCAAGGCCCCGCAGCTGTGCACGGTCAGCCCAAGGGGTCACGAACACGGCACCTGGCGAGCTGTGCACGGCTGAGAGCAGGGACGCCCACACACAACAAGCATGCAGGCAGCCCGCCCACCTGTGTGCAGCCAGCCGTCGGGGTCGATTGTGTCCCGCGTGTTGGCCTCGTCCTTGAAGTACCCCTGGAACACGATGGGGCCGCGCACGCAGATCTGCAGGGAAAATGGAAACGGGAAGAATGGCGTGAGTACACAGCATTGGGGCAATTCGATGCAGACAACTGGGGCCGCGCATGCAGATCTGCAGGAAGGCAGGACATCGGAAGGAAACCGAGGCACAAACACAGGGTTATGCGAGGCCCAAACTGCCCGTTATGTTCAGTGTCGTGCCATGCCAAAACAAGGCATGTCCACCCACCTCCCCGCGCGGGTACGGCTTGTCTGCGTTGGTGTAGCCCATCTCCGGCAGGTCGTCCAGCTTGACCTGCAGGCAGGGCGGTTGGAAAGCATCTCATTTCAGCCGGCGGCAGAGAACGATGTGGCTGAGCCAGCGCCTGGCAGCTCGTCCAGCTTCGCATGCAGGCACGACTGCTGCTGCTTCCACCCACGTGCAGGCAGAGAGGTTGGCATGCCCAGCCTGCAAGGCACAGTTGCCAGCTGCCACCAACCAAGCGCTCACCTCGCAGGCGGGGGAAGGGGGCCCCACGTGGCCGGTCACAGGGTCTCCTGGCGGCGTGAGTGCAATCAGGCAGCTCGTCTCCGTCATGCCGTAGCCCTCCAGCACTGCGGCAGATGACAATGATCAGCGAAGCAAATGGCTAACAGTTCGGACTGGTTGAACAAAACAGCAGCTCGTCTCCGCCATGCTGTAGCCCTCCAGCACTGCGGAGTGACACAATCTCAACTTGTTAGACTGCAGAATAAGTGCAAAAAANGAAAGCAGGCAGCTTGTCTCCGTCATGCCGTAGCCCTCCAGCACTGCGGCAGTGTTGAATTGATGGCCACTTGCCACACGGCAGCACAGATCTGAATGCCGCGCTAAAAACTTCAGGCAACCAGTGGCAGCTCATTCGCCCACACGTTGCACAGCCGCACATGACACCAAGAACCATGCTTTGCTCCAAAGTAGATGCGCACGAGGTCAGAGTAGCAGCTAATTAAGCCAACATGTAACACCCACCTGTCGCCCCAAAGCAGATGCGCATGAAGTCAAACACCTCTGCTGAGATGGGAGATGCGCCGCTGCTCAGCAGCCGCACCTCGCCTGCACGTGGCAGGAGGGGAGCAAGCGGTTTGTTTAGGCTTTGGCAGGCAGCAGGAGAGGTGGTCAGCGTAGCGGCAGAGCCAGCCACACACAACGGTGTGAAGGTCTCATTCTCGACCTGGAAGCACTCACCTCCCACCCGCGCCTTGATCTTGGAGAAGACGAGTCGGTCCCAGAAGGGCCCCAGCCGCCCGCCGCTCATGTCGCCCCGCGCAAACGCCGCCTGCGCGTTTAAGAGGTTGAGGGTGCAGCGTTACAGTGAGTGAAGAAGGGAGCAACTCGGGGGAGCGCAAGCAACGCACGGCAACAGGTGCTGGGGTGGGCGCTCGCCGCCAACAGGCAGCTGCACAGCCACTAGACAGCATACCCAAGTGCCCCGGCCGCCTCGCCTGCTTGTATCGATAGGCGGTGTTGAAGAGGGAGCGGGAGATGGGGTTGGCGGCCTGGATCTGCGGGCGAGGGAGGCACACGCATGAAGAGGGACTGCATGAGGCAAGCAGCCACGAAAGCAGCACAACGAAGGGTGGCAGAGGGGCTGTGCGAGGGCAGGCATACAAGCAGATGGTGGCACCACAGGCGCCTGGCGGAAACCAGCAAGCCAGCTCCTTCCAGCCACTCGCCTGCGCCACGACTTGACTGCAAATTGGTTGCAAGCGCGGTTCCACAGGCAGGCTGGCATTACAAACTCAGCACAAATCTGCTCGCCTGCGCCATGACCTTGTCATAAACGCATGTTCCACGGGTAGGTTGGACCAAAGGTTGGACCACAAACGGCACAAAAACGGCACAAACGACAGCTTGCCTGCGCCATGACCTTGTCGTAGATGCGGTTCCACAGGCGCGGCACGCTGGAGAAGATGGTGGGCCGCAGCTCCTGGATGTCCTCCAGCAGCTCCAGCACGTTGCCGCTGCACCATGGATTGCATGAAATGCGTTGTTGTTTGCACTGGCGGTGAGCAGCCAGCGTGGCCGCTGCACAGTGCAGACAAATGCAGATGGAACATTGTAGCATAGTAAGCAGCAGATACTCAGCCCAGAAGCCCGCCTCTGGCAGGGGCCATCTTGCCCCGTTCACGCATAGCAGCAAAAAAAGTGCAAGAACCACCCGCAGACAAGCCCAGCCGCACACCGGTAGAAGCCGGCGCCCGCTCCAAAGTGTGTGACCAGCGTGAAGTTGAAGCGCTCGTAGATGTGGGCCAGCGGCAGATAGCTGCACAGGGGTGGAGGCGAGATGCTGAGGCGGTGTTGCAACACACGAACAATGGAGTTGCAAGCAAGGGCTCGCGAATTGAGTCAGCGTCAAGAACACACGCACCAGATGTGGCGGTCACCGTGGCGGAACAAGTCTTCATCGCCCTGGCGCAGCATCACCGCTGCCCCCGCTGCATCGTGAAAGTCGGCGAGAGGGAGGCGGGGAGGGTGTTACGCAGCAGCACGAGGTGACTGCCAGGCTGCCCTTTGCCTGCATGGCTGCGCGCAGCACCGTTGTAACTACGCGACTGAAAACAATATGGAGTGGGGCAGCACGGCATCGCGAGTAGTAAACATAAGCCAGCGCACCGCAGTTGGCCACAATGTTGGAGTGGGACAGCACGGCGCCCTTGGGCACCCCCGTGGTGCCGCTGGTGTAGTTGATGAGAGCGATGTCAGACGGCTGCAGAGCGGGCATGGGAGGGGAGGATGCCAAGCGCCGATCCGCAGCAGACAGAGCAAAAAGAGCAGATGGTAGCAAGGCGCGCCATAGTGCCATCCTCACTACCCTCGCGCCTGGCAAGCATATATGAATTGTCAGATACAAGCAAGCACAACGTCCTGCCACCATGCCCGCCCTGCCCCAGCAGCACTGTGCACCTTTGGCGGGTGGTGCGGCCGCGGGTGCTTGTAGCCCAGCGCGCGCACGCGGTCCAGAGTCATGATCTGCACTCATTGAAGGGCAGAGTGAGAGGGGTGCCAGGTTATGATGCCAGCGCCACGTGTGCGGTCCAGAGTCATGATCTGCGGCATTCCACGATTGACAGTAAGAGGGGGTTTTCGGGTTTTGGCACAGCGTCACCATTTGCGCCATTTTCCCGTCAACCCCACCCCAATCTCATCAGGTGCCTGCCCCTGACCTTGCAGTGCGGCGCGTTGGGCGCTTCCGGCAGGCGCTGGTGCGGCCGCGTGCCGTACACAATCTGCGGGGCGGGGGCAAAGCAAGAATATGTGTTGTGGGCTGGCTGGGAAGCGGAGCTCAGCACGTCAGGGCTGGGATCTGCAGGATCGGCCCTATTCAACAGCCAACATGCCCCGGCCAGCTCACCAGCAGGCGCACGGTGGGGCACTCGGCCAGCACCTCGAGCATCTTGCCCAGCACCGCGGTGGAGCAGGCCACCGCCGCCAGCTCAGCGTGGTTGCAAATGTACTTGACTGCGCAAAAGCAAGAATAGGACAAACGGCGCAGCGAGTGAGCAGGTGGTGTGAACGAAAACAACAATCTACCGCCAGCTCGGCGTGGTTGCAGATGTACTTGACTGCGTAGGGGTGGCAGCAGCAGGTGAGCAGGAGTTTGGGCTGATTACCAGCCATGCAATGATGCACACAGCCTCGCAACCGCTGCCCTAAAGGCTGCGCTTTTTGCGCACATACCTGTGTTGGGCCCCAGGGTGTGGCTTGTTGCAGAGCAGCAGTTGCAACACCCCCAGCCAAGACTCGATGCACACTGAGAGTAAACAGCAGGGCCTCCTGTCCCCGCCCACCTGTGTCAGGCCCCAGGGCGTTGTACAGCAAGGCAAGCAATCCCCCAAATTTTCACAACACTGGCAAGCTTTTATGCACTCCACCCGCCCACCCGTGTCTGGTCCCAGGGTGTCGTACAGCGGCACCGACACCATGCTGTAGGCGTGGCAGGCGGCGTCCACCAGGCACCACTCCGGCTGGTTCACTGCAGCGGAAATGGCGGGTTGGGGATGAGGGAGCAGAGGGATGGCGGCTCAATGAGGGTGGGAAGGTGGAGGGCTATGGGCAGAGGGGAAGGAAGAAAGCAAAGGGAAGGAGAAGCAGCTGGGGCCGCATGCAGCAGGCAGAGCTAGCTTCAATCCTGGCTAAGAGCCTGCCAACGTCGGTGCTTTGTGCCTATGCACAACCCATTGAGTGCAGGCCCACGGTGCTGCCTCAGCCCAAGTGTACAACTCCAACCCATTACTCAGCACATGAAGCCGCACCTGAGTACAGCCCCACGGTGCTGCCGGGCGCGATGCCGAGCTGCACCATGCCCGACCCAATGGCGCTGCAGGGGGAGCAGCAGGGGGGCGCAGGCGGGGCTTGCTTGTGGGCAACTTGCAAGTGTGTGCGCTCGTGCAAGGGCAGATGGGTGCAAGCAAGATGCTGTTCCCTGGGGCAGCAGCCATAGCAGATCCGCCACATGCACAGCATGCACCTGCTGTGCCTGCTGTGCCCGCCGCGCCCGCTGCGCACCTGCGGATCTCGCCGCACTCAGCGTACGTCTGCCACACGTACGGCCCGGGCTGCCCCTTGGCATCCGAGATGCGGTGGCCCAGGTAGGGGCTCTGCATTTGTGGTTGAGGGGGAGGAGAGGTAGCTGACAAAGCTGAAGGGCAGGCGTGGACCAGCAAAGGTGGCGTGCAGTGGGCCAGTTTCTTGCTGGTGGCTGCTAGCTGGCATGCATACTGCAACACAGTTGTTCAGCAATCAAGTTGGTTTTCAAGTCACAAACACGCAAGCAAGGCACTCACGTCCCCAAACTGCGCCACGCTGCTCTCCAGCACATCATACAGCGTGTGGATGTCGTCGTGCGGGGGCGGAAACGTGTCCACCAGGCGCCGCGGGCTCATCACGTTCCTGCAAGTGAAAAGATGCGGCAAGCCAGCAGAGCGGCTGGGTGGTGAGGGTGCGGTGGCTGCGGGCGGCGGAGGCGCGGCTGGGGCAGGGACACAACTAAGGCGGTCATCACAGGGACACACGGCCGCTGTTGAACATCGGCAGCACATACTCAACAGCCAGGACCCAAACCCTGCCCTCCAGAACCACTTGATGTCCCCCACAAGTGCCGACAAGCAACCCACTCGTCACTCACCTGCGCACGATCCAGCGGTTGCTGGTCAGGCTCTCCGGCAGCACAACCGAGTACTGGTGGCCGCCATCTGCCGCCGCCTCGCCCGCCCCTTGCTGCGGCTCCTCCGCCGCCGTGTGCTGCATCATCAGGCCGTGCTCAGGCTCCTGCAAGGGAGGGTGGTTTGAGCAACAAGGGGTGGGCAGGCGCGCCTCGCCGCCTGAGGAGGCCAGCGGCGGCGGCGGCAGCGGTGGCGCCTAGTGGGCATCCCTGCTGCCGGTCTCCTGCGGCAGCATTGGATTTCTGTGCATTCACACTGTATCGGGGCGGCATGCGGCAAAGCTCTCCCTGCTGCAAGGCTCACCATGTGGGCCGCCATCTTTGCTGCCCTGTTCTTTCTGGCTTGCAGGCGCTGTGATCAGGTTGTGAATCTACCACGAGTGTCGTGCAGCGCGCACGGGACGCCCCGTCAAGCCAGCAGCAAGAACGGCGGCACTCCGAGTGCTGACTCGGCCGGCGGAATTTCGGGCTGTAAAAGCTTTCCTGAAGCCCCCAATCACACAGCAACCACTGTCAGGCCCTGCAAGCCGCTGATCAGAGCTCCACTCGGGCTGCCGTGCATGGGGCCTGCTGTGCGCCATCGCTCCTGTCCAGCCCACCATCGCTGCCAGGCAGATCTGCACGACGTAGCTGCGCTGCAACAAGGGGAGGAGAGTCCCACAGCTCGCATTCATCACCCCGCCCCTGCCCGAGCGAGCCAGCGGGCTGCAGCCGTCAGGCCAGAACTTGCACGAAGCAGGTGTGTTGGTTGAACACGCTAGCAGCCCCCAGCAGCCACCGCGGCGTCTGGCATTGCTGGGCGGCGTGTGCAGACGGTCGTCTGCTGCCCATCTGCAATGCTGGAGAATGGTGACCATCGCTGCCGGATCGGATGCAGCGCTGCGGGGGCCNCCTGCGCCGCTCCAGCTCGGGCGGCGGTGGGTGGCGGCGGCAGCTCGCCGCTCGCCTGCTCGCCCTGCGAGCTCTGCACTCCCCTCACCCTTCACCCGTGCCCCTGCCCCTGCAGAGCAGCAGGCCTCGGGCTTAGCAGCAGCAGCGGCAGCAGCCATGGCGCCGGCGTTTGTGCTGCCGGAGGTGGAGGAGAATGCGGATTCGTGGGGCCCCCAGACGGTGCCGCCGCAGTTCGACGGCGTGCCGTTCATGCCCTTCCAGAAGGGCGAGCGCCTGGGCCGCATCGCCGACTTTGGACAGATGGCCGGCCGCGGCATGTTTGCGGGTGCGCCGGGGCTGGGGTGGGGACGTGCCGGGAATGTGCTGCGGTTCACTGGCTGGTGCTTGGGGTATCGGCTGGCCATAGCTGCTGCTGTGCTGGGTTGCTGGTTGGCAGGCGCAGGGAAAGGCTTTTGCTGTGTTGCTGCTGCAGTTGCTGCTGCCTGGCTGCTTGCCGCTGCCGCTGCTTCATGGCTTGGTCAGGTGCCGCTGCTCTGCCGCAGCAGCTCCATGCCAAGTGATGCCTGCCCGTTCCTGCTGCTGCCCCCTCTGGCTACAAGGACATGTGACGGCTGCCCCTGGCATGCTGTCCCTCTACATCAACATACAACAACTGAACTCGGCTGGCTTCCACTTGCCCGCCTGCAGACCGGCGGTACCGCGACCGCGAGCCCGCCCCCGGCATGGCCCTGTTCAACTTTGAGAAGACGGAGGAGGTGCGCTGTGCTGCGCTGTGCTGTGCTGCGCTGTGCTGTGTTGTGCTGTGCTGTGCTGTGTGCTGTTGTTCTGCGCTGTGCACTTCTGCCCTGCCCTGTGAAACCGTGCTGTTGCTTGTCGGGCGTGGCAGCATGGGCAGCACATGTGTGCAGCACTTGTGCTGCCGAATTTGCACACACTGCCAGCGCCCAACCCTGCAAGCAGTCCTGCTGAGATTGCCTGCTTTGCTATGCTGAGTGTCTGCCTGTCTGGAAATTACCCCCTGCAGGATGAT
>JADXDR010000013.1:104445-116713 GCA_025026875.1 Chlorella ohadii
GGCCGCGGCGGCTGGGGGCAGCAGGGCGGCCGCGGCGGCCGCGGCGGGCCCTTTKGCGGCTGGGGCAACCGCCCGCCCTTCTGGCGGGRCCASCCSCGGCAGRCATACAGCAGCAGGTGCGGNCGGCGGTGCTGTTTGGGTGGTGTGGGATGGCTGCTGCTGCTGCGAGTGCCGTGTGCTCTCTCTGCCACTGGTCAACTGCCACTTTGCCAAATGGCGCCCATTTGTGCGCATGCAAGTCTCGAAGCATTTTGCTTCCGATGCACTACCCGGTTGGGACACTTTGGACTCTTTCCGCTGCAGCGTGGACATCCGCCCCGAGTGGCTGTTTCTGACTTGCTCACAGTCTGAACACGACTCTGCACTTCCACCCTTTTAATGTGCCGCAGCGTGGACATCCGCCCCGAGTGGCAGGTGCTGGGCGACGTCATCAACCTGTCCGCGCTCAACAAGCTGTCCAAGCAGGTGGGGCACTCGCAATGGTGGACTGTTTGCATGCTGTGATAGCAGCCTGGCTGTCTGCATTTGACAAGCTGTCCAAGCAGGTGGGGCACGTGCAGCAGCGGGATCGGCTGGTGCCCCACATACGTGGGCGGCAATCTGCCAGTCTGCACTTGACAAGCTGTCCAACGCGTGCCAGTTCTGTAGCCGGGCTCGCTATCGTGCGCGTGGCTGCCTGCAGCTCCAGCAACCCCGTCTAGCCTGCATTCCTTCCCGTCGAGCGCAGTTGAATGTGTGTACCGTGCTTCCCTCTGCAGGTGACCGACCCGGAGGAGGTGACCTCCTGCGGCGCGCTCGCTTTCTACGACAAGGCCGCCGACCGGGTGAGCGTCGTTTTGGCTTCTATGAACTGCTAGCACCGTGAGCGCATGTGCGGCCGGGGCGAGCTTCATTGCCAACCAAACCAGCTGCAGCACAGCAAGCAGTTGAAAAACCTCATACCAAGCGCTTTCAGACCATTTGTGCCACATCCCTGCCCGCAGGTCACCCCCAGCACCCCGCCAAGCTGCCAAGCAACGTTCATGCTGAGCAATAGCCTTGCCGCTTTGTTTCTTCCCCCCATTGCAGGTCACCCCCAAGAACCCCGCCAAGCTGCGCAAGACGGCGCACCGCGCGCGCAGCGGCACCGCCTCGGACGACCCCGTCATGCGGTGCGCTGTGCTGCGCTGTGCTCTGCTGTGCTCTGCTGCACCTCCTCACAGTAAAATGCTCAGCTGCCTTCTGCACCCTGCTAGCTCTAGCAGCAGCAGCCAGGCGTGCTGCAGCTGGGGCCATGCGCCACAGCTGTTCCGATGCTCGTTGCACCGCCCTTGACCGCGTTAGGACCTAACTGTCCTTCCCTTTCCTGCTGCAGGCGGCTGGCTGGGTCGGGCGCGGGCGATGTGTTCATGACCGACGATGTGCTGGCCACGCTGATGTGCGCCCCCCGCTCCAACTACCCCTGGGTGAGGCTTCAATAGGGCCGTTGGAAGGACTGCCTGCAACGCTCTTGCGAGTGATGGCGCTGTTGTCTCTGTATACACGATGGAGGCTGGCTGCCACCTAGCGGGTGGTCGCTGCCGGCTCTAAGCATGTGGGGATTGGGGCGGATTGCGGCACGTTCCTGCTTCCATGCGACGTGTGGCAGCTCGGCTGTTGGGCTCCTGCTCATCTGCTCCCTGCGCTCCCCTGCTTCCCCCACCATCAGGACATTGTCATCACCAAGCGCGGCGACGTGCTGGTGTTTGACAAGCGCGCCAACTCCTCCCTCGACTTCCTCACGGTGGGTGGTGGATGCGGTCTGTCAAGCAGAGGTGGCCTGTTTGGCAGTGTGTTAATGCGTAGGTATCATTGCAAGGAGGGAGGTGGCGGTGCGGCGGCACGCCCAGCTGCCTGATTTGCACAGCGCAGCAACACGGCCCTTGCAACATGCGGCATCATGCCGAAGTACTTGGTGTCCCCTGCCCTCCCTCCATTCCTTCAAACAGAACGGCGAGACGGCGCCCGACCCGCTGCCGGAGGAGAAGGACAACATCAACGGCATGCAGCAGCTGTCCATGGAGGCCACCAGCGTGAACCAGGCCTTCCGCGAGCAGGTGGGAGTGGTGGTGCACACCGGCAGTATCCAAAGGTGATGCATGTGCAAGCACCACACGTGCAGCTTGTGTCTAGTCTAGTACTGCAGCTCCCAGCTGTACAGGGCGTGAACCCTGCCTTTATTTGTCGACCCCATCTCCGCAGGTGCTGCCGGGCGAGGGCGAGCGGCACAAGCTGAAGGAGGCCTGCCCCTCCGAGCTGGCGGGAGAGGGCGCCGGCTACAAGTGAGCTCCCAGGCGTTGTATTTCGGGATCAAAAGGTTGAGGGGGGGATTTAGCAAGTGCTGGCGGGGGAGGGCGCCGGCTACAAGTGAGCAGCTTTGCTGGCGCGAGTTGTGCCCCATCGGCTTGCCGTAGTAGTTGCCTTCCTGCATTTGGCGGCCTGAAGCGTGGGGAGGAGGGAGGGCGCTGGCTGTCGAATCCTGTGGGTTATTGCGCTGCACTGGCTCAGCGCTTGTGCATCACGTCTTCCCCCGCAGGTACCTCAAGTGGACGCTGGGCGACGCGTCCCTGGTGGTGCGCTGCACCGTGGACGCCGCCATCAAGCTGGGCGACAGCACGCAGCTGGTGGCGGTGCACGCCCTCAACGAGTTCGACCCCAAGTGGTCGGGTAAGAGCAAGGGTGTTGGGGCACCACACATAGGCAGCATGCTTGAGAGCAGCAGCTCTGTGCGCGCAGTGCGGCGATAGCGTGGCACAGCGGTTGGCTGGTGACCCACGTCTGTGTGTTCGTGCTGCGCCTGCCACATGAATCCTCATCATCGCACTCATCTGGCTGCTGGCATCCTGGTCACATCCCTCCCGCTCCAGGCGTGGACTGGCGGCAGAGGCTGGAGAACCAGCATACCTGAAACGCTTTGTACCCACTACAAACTGACCATCCTACTGCTCATTCTCACTCGCCACCAACCGCAGGCGTGGACTGGCGGCAGAAGCTTGAGAACCAGCGCGGCGCGGTGCTGGCCACTGAGCTGAAGAACAACGCCAACAAGATCGCCAAGTGGACGGCGGCCGCCCTGGTCAGGTGCGAGGGGCTCTCCAAACCCGTCTGCCTGGCTATCAAGATAAAATAAGTAGACTGCCGCCGCTAGTGTGGCAGGCGTTTCAGCCCCTGCTGTTCTGCCCATCAAGTGGATGCTTTGCTTGGCGGGCAGCGGCTGTGCTGCCATGGAGGCTTGCACTGCATATCGCACATGTACACTGCACGCCGGGGATCACGAGCGCCTGCACACATGCACGCCGCTGCCGATGATGACACAAAGAACAAGCATATGGTTGAGCCGGGCCACCGCGCCAGGCATGAAAACTCACTTAGGACGGTAGTTGAGGCACCGCGGCAATGCACCCCACACTTGTGGCTCCCCTGCGATTGCTTGCCCATGCATTTGCATTGCGCACTGAACCTGCGCTGAAAGGCTAGCCCGCAGACACGCCTGCCTGCTGTTGCAAGCACCAATGTGTGCATGCCATGCCTTGCCTGCTCCTGCAAATACCCAGTTGGCTCACACGGCTGGCATTGCCCGTCTACCCTTCCCTGCGCAGCGGCATTGACATGATCAAGCTGGGGTACGTGAGCCGCGCGCTGCCGCGCGACAACCGCAACCACGTCATCCTGGGCACGCAGGCGGTCAAGCCCCGCGACTTTGCCGCGCAGGTGCGCACCTGGTGGATTTGATAGGTTGGCAAGTGAGGGCCGCGTGGCCACCTGTTTTGGGCGGTGCCTTGGCCGGCTGCCAACCAACTAGCCCCCCGTGTTCAGATCAAGTTGCGATCGGCCGTGACTTGCCATCTTCTCCTGCCCTGCCCTTGCGGCGCCAGCCCTGCCTTCAGAGGTGCATGCTCCGCTTCTTGTGCAGCTGACACACACATCAAGTTGGCTTACCACGAACTTACCAGCCCCCTTTCTTGCCTGCACCTGCAGATGAACCTGAACATGGACAACTGCTGGGGCATCATCTCCGCCCTGGTCAACCTGTGCATGGACAGCTGCGAGGCAGACGGTGAGCTGGATGCTTCTCCTAGTGCTGCTCTTTTGGTGCTCTACCCAGTAGTCGGTTTCTTGCTGAAATTCGGTCCGGGCGTGTGGCCTGGCCGCGTATAGGTGACAGGTGCGAAGCGGCTGGTGCAAGGAATCCAATCCACAGCCACCCGTGTGCAGTACTCCTGCCTGTCAGCCCAGCACACCTGCGTTTCTTCAGCCGACGGTCACGTTGCATCGTACTGCACCTCAACCACCGCTCCGGGCTCCCTCCATGCCCGGCTCGGCAAGGTGGTGCACAGAGCAGCCTGCAAAGGGCCCGCAGGGCACACCCTTGCTGCGGCGGCGCAGCGTGCCAATCGCCGTGCCGCACGGTGCGCCCTGCGGGCACACTCCCTCCTCGTTTGCCGTTCACTGCACTCTGGTTCCATTCCTGACAGACCTGGCTTGCAAGTGCCTGCTAGTGCGTGGCCCCGGACCTCCTGCCTGCCTGTCATCCCTGCCACAACTGAACCCCTGCAATGCTTCCTTTCTTATTGCTCCCCCAGGCAAGTACCTGCTGGTGCGCGACCCCAACAAGCCCCAGCTGCGCCTGTACGCCATCCCCGCCGCCGAGGAGCTGCACTACGCAGGAGAGGCAGGCGCGGCTGCCGGCGGCGCCGACGAGGAGTGATTGTTTTTCACCCTTCGTATGCGCTGCGGCGGCTGCTGCCAACCAGGAGTGAGCCTTTGGCTCATTCCGCGCTGCGCCGCACGCTGCTTTCAGCGCGCGGCGGCGGCCATGGCAGCAGCAGCAGCAGCAGCAGCTGACGTCCGTCATGAGTCATGCTGGCCTGCTTGCTGCCACTGCCGCCACTGATTGAATTCGCTTGCTTTTCCGCTCTGTCACTGTTTGCCGCTCCTGCTCCCCGATTGATTGGTCTCTCAATTTAACGCACACGTGCACAGCTTGAGTGGCAACGGCAGTGGTTTCATGGAATGCTGTTGGAAAGGACAACAAAGCTGATGCTGCTGGGCCTCAGCGCTGGCGCTGCCAACAGTGCAACTGGAACCGTCAGGAGCGCCCGCATGTGTCGTATGCATTCGTGTGCATGAGCGAAGTCATTGCGCTTCTGTGTGGCGAGACAATGACTTTGACACGCAGCAAAAAGCTGAAGAGTGCTCGACTCATCCACTGACCACTCGGCGCAGCAAACACGAAGCCACCGCTGCCGCTTTCTGTCCCCAGGGCAATGGCCCGTATTTTGCAATGAGATTGGTGCAGCGAAATCACAAACAATCTGTGGGGGGAGCTATTCAAAAGCAGGGGATGTGGACCAGTAAATGAAGTAATGCATTGGTTGCATGTCACAACGGGCTTGCAAAGCCGAGACGTGCCTGCGAAGGTTGAGACACTCGGCGACAAACAGAGCCGCGAGACATTAAAAATGCGGCATACTAAATTCGGCGGGCTCACTTGCCTCCCTTGCGCTTCCGTGCTGGCTGCTGCTGCTGCTTCCCCTTGCCCTGCGCCCCCTTCCCCTCTGGTTTCGCACGGGGCTTGGCCACTGCAGCCTTGCCCTTTGCCGGCTGCTTGCCCTTGCCCTTTGCTGCCCCCGCCGCCGTGCGCCCTCTGGCTGCTGCGCGGCCCCTGGCCGCCGGCCTGTCGCTAGCACGCGCCTGGCGGCTGCTGCCTGCCCGGGCCCTGCCGCCAGCCGGCGGCGGTGCCTCCTCCTCCTCACCGCTGCCGTCACTGTCCCATCCACTGTTGCTGCCGCCATCACTCTCACCGTCCCACCCGCTGCTGCCGCCACCATCACTCTCGCTGCCGTCATCATCGGTCAGCCCGCTGCCGCCGCCATCCTCTGGGTCGAACATCACCAAGTGAAGGTGGGGCATGCGCTCGCGAATGTAGCGCAGCAGCGGCCGCGGGTAGGAGAAGGGGTCTGCAGCAGGGGTGGGGCGGCAGCAGGCAGGAGCTGAGAAGAATGGCTTGGGTCTACAGGTGCAAGGCCACAGCGCGGTGGAGCCTGCAGTCCTGATCATGTTGCATGCACTGCAACACTGTTAGCCTCACGTCATACGTGGCAGCTCCCCCAGCCATATCAGAGCACGATACAGCTCAGCCAGCCAGCCAGCCAACTCCCTCCACTAGTGCAGGCACAGCCCCCTCTGCCGACACCCCGCACTCACTCCAGCTCTCGTGCTTGTTCAGCCGCAGCACTTGCAGCGCCGCCATCTTGACCAGGATGTTGTCCACATCTCGCTTGGTGATTGACATGTGGTAGCACATCTCCAAGGACAGGTAGCGGCAGCGGGTGGCGGCCGCCAGCGCGGGCGGCAGCCGCTCAAACCCCTGACCATCAAGCAGCAGAGTCTCCAGGCCTGCAGGAGGGGGCCCAGGGGTGGCAGGTGCGTGCATGAGCTAAAACAGTTGGGGCCTCGGCAAGCTGAGCATGGGCTGGCCTTGGCTAGGGCTTGCATGAGCGCTGCACTGCAATGCATGAGCACCAACAGAACAGCCCTTCCCGAACTCAGTGCACCCGCCCAACAACTGCCCAAACCAGCTCACTCTGCAGATAGGGTCCATGCGGCAGCGTCTCCAGAGACGCACCGTTGAGGTTTAGAGAGCGCAGGCCGGTGCGCTGGACCACGCAGGAGGGCAGGCCGCCACAGTGCAGCCGCTCCAGCCGTGGCATCTGGGCCAGCAGGGCCGCCAGGACTGGCTCTAAAGCTGCCTGGCGTGCCAGGTCAGCGGGGGATCCCTGCGGCGGCGGGCGCGGGTGCCCATCAAAGCTGAACTCCTCTGCCTCGGCTGCTGTGTGGCCGTCTGGCAGGAACCGCTGGTATACGACTTCCAGATCGTTGACTGGCTCCAGCAGGGGGCAAGCGCCGCACTGCGCCGGCGTGAGCCGGCAGCTCTCGAGCCGCAGGGCGCCCAGGCTGAGGCCGCTGGGAGGCAGCAACCGCTCCAGCAGCTGCTGTAGGCTAGTGCTGGCTGGCAGGGTCGCGCCGCTGACTTGCAGCTGGCCCTGCAGCGGGCCAGCCTGCCACTGCAAATGTATGCGACCATCGGCAGCATCCATGCGGCGCTTGTACATGGGAGGCCCGCCACCCGCCTGCCGCTCCTCTTGATAGCTGCATGCTGCCAGCGGCACGTCGCCGATCTGCATACAACAGATTGTCAGAGGCGGCGCTGTGACATGGCGCTGTAGTGCAAGGGGCACTTGTAGGGGGTGCTGCACGTGCAGCCGCTTGGCAAGGCAGGGGCCCACACACACAGCTGGCCACGCAAACTGACCAGCAACCATTGAAGCATTGCCTAGCAGGTGCAACGCCAAATCAGCGGCAACTGCTCCTCACCCTGAAGCGCCGGCGCCCATCCTCAAAGTTGAATTGGAAGGTGCGCAGGTGCGGAGAATCGGCTGGGCCCGGCAGCTGCACATCCTCCACATCATCGCCGTGCCTGACTCCGTCTGACAACTCTAAATTGGCCAGCAGCGGCAGGCGCTGCGGCAGCTGTGTTAGCCGCTGGGTGGGCAGCAAGCCGCCGCTGGCATGGAGCATGAGGGAAGTGAGGCTGGAGCAGCCCAGGGCGCTGTCCACCACTGGCTGGGTGATGCCCCTGGCATGGACCTGCAAGCCGGACAGGCCGGTCAAGCGGGCGAGCGCTGCCGCTGTGGACTTGGGCAACACATTCACGTGCAGCTGCGCACAAGCGGGCACAGCAGGCAGGTCAGGGTAGGTGCAAGTGGGAAAGCAGGCAGGGATCGCAATCATGCATGCACTCCAGTCTGCCACCCGGAAGTGCCCCTCTTCCGCGTGCAATGCAACGTGCCAGCCGATTGCACAGTGGCAGACCAGCCGGCCCTGACTTCCCTCCCTTCCAAGCCTCCCACGTGTACGGACCTGCAGCACCGTCAGGTGGGGGAAGCGGGCCAGCGCATCCGAGGTGGCGGCTGCCAGGGCCTTGGCCTCTGCCTTGCCCACTGCGTCAGCCTCCATGTAAGAGTCCAGGTTGAGCGCCTGCAAGCCTGCCGGCAGCGCACGCAGCACTTGCGCCAGCTGCCAGCCGCCGCGGCGCACCGCCTGCTGCTGGAAGAGGCTGTGGGCATACTGCAGGTTGGCGTGAGTGACCATATGCGCGGTCCGCTGCAGCTCCCGCCGCCTCGCCACAAACGCCGCCAACAGCCGCTGATGACTGGCGTAGTCCCAAAAGCCGCCTCCCGCGTTCGACTCAGTCTCGGAGTCGGACGACTCCTCGTCACTGTCAGAGTCCCACGGCCAGGTAGGCGTGCCGTAGAGCTCCAGTGAGTGCAGCCGGAGAGCGGCCTCCGGCGGCGGCAYGGGGMGCAGCTCAAACTCGCGCCACAGCTCTGGCTCAGACAGCCACACGCGGCGCCAGCGGCGGCTGACTGCGTAGATGGACGGCCTACAAGTGGATTGGGGATGGGGAGCCTGTGGGCCAAGCCCCCAGAGCGTAGAGGTCCTGGGCGGGGGCGCGAGGCGGCGCGGCGCCGCCCGGCGCGGACCATTTGCATTCCGAGGGCTGTCCTGTCGCGCCCAATGTTACGTGCAATCGTTCATGAACCCATAAACGTCGCGCAAACGAGCCTGGGGCTCGGGTGATTGCGGCGCCCGAGCGAAGCAGCGCCCAGCGCACCCGCTAGAGTCCGGCGCGAAGCTGAAGATGAGGCCGAGCACAGAGTCGGGCAGATCATCCAGCTGGGTGCTCGGGGCGGCAGCGGTCGGTGCCGCTGCACTGCGCCCCGCCTTGGCGGCTGCTTTCTGGCCTTTGGGTGCCCGCATGTTGATATCGAGAAACTCGATCAAGGTCTGTGAGCGCACAGCGGGTGCGTGCGGCGCTCCTGTTCAGCGGCGCGGCGCGGTGCGGCGGGAGCGCCGGTCGGCAGCGTACATGCTGCGACAGAGAGTTTGCTGGCTTCATCCTCGATCCCTTGCCATCGAGTGCAAATGTAAATCATTGCGCGATTCCCCTCAGAGGCATCAATCTGCCGGACAACCCAGCTCACAGCAGTGCTGGTGTAACAGCATCTGTCGACTGGGAACGGAAATGCGGGGATGGTGCAAGGCAAGAGGGCAGTGGACAGGGTGGCAATTTGTGGTTTAATTGCGGAAATTGTGACAGGTATCATGGTGGCACAATGGCGACAATACATCACTGGGTGAGTGATGGGAAGTGTGAAGGGCCATTGCAGGAGAGCGTGAGAGGCGAGCTGGGGCCAGCCTGGGGAGCGGACTTGCTTGCATGGCATGCAGCGCCTAGTCGGCGAATGTTAGGTCAAACCTGCGCAGGCCATACTTGTTCATAATGGCAGTCAGGTTGTTGTAGTACACTTTGCGGTCGGCGCCCCAGCTGTACCCTGCCTCTGCCACCTGTTGAGCGAACGCCAGGGAGTTCTTGCACTGCGCCATGGCGCCCTGGAACTCAGGCATGACGAGGAAGCGCCAGGCGTGCTCCTGCATGCTCTGCTGCATGAGGCAGTACTTGCGGTAGACCTTGTACGAGCCGCAGGGGCCCGTGCCCCTGGTGTTGAATAGGTTCTTGGCGCTCTGGGCCGCCTCGGACTTGCCCCAGTTGCTCTCCAGTATGGCCTGGGCCAGGTGACTGAGGCTGGCACGTTGGAGGTGCGCATCACCGCCGTGGCGCCTGGCGCCAAACCGTCGATGAAGGCGTTGCCCGACTTGGGGTAGGGCGACGGGGCGGCCAGCATCAGCGGGCAGTACTGGATGGTATTGGAGCCGCCAACGATGGCAGCGGGCATGTACAATGTCTTGCCGAGAAACTGGACTTCGATCCAGGGCAGACCGTCGCTGCAGTTGCTGGCCGGGCGCTGGCCGGTGAACCGGAGAAAGATGTTGGCCTTCAGGGCGGCGAATGCTGATTTCTTGAGGCAGGGCGTTGTGCGTAGCTCGACAACCGTGGTGGTCTGGCGGCAGCCGTGGTCTGGTGGCTTGACGCCTGACCCTGGAGTTTGGGCAGCGTAAGAACAGCATACCTCGTCATGCGAGCCGCGGGGCGCAGCACTACCGATGCTGTCGGCCACAGCACTTTGCAGCACACAACTGAGAAGAACATGCGCAGGCTGCCTGCATAGGCTAGGGCGCAGGCAGGCTCGGTTGCTGACCCCACGGCTGCATAGCACTGGTGGTCAGCTCACCGGAGGGGGTACCTGGNATCTGCCTTCCGGCATAGCAGCTGGGTGTTGAAGTCGCCGCCAAGGCCAATGGTGGCGGTGCAATGCGAGCCCAAGATGCCAAATCCCAGGCCACTGGCGTGACACTTGCCCTCCTTCCAGTACCCCAAGGTCCAGGCCGAGGTGTTCATGAATTTGGAGAAGCGGCAGACGGGTGGGTCAGCTGGGGCGGGGGGGCCTTTGTCTGCGCACTTGCTGTCGGGCTCCCACGTGAGCGCAGAGGTGGAGCGCGCGCAGCCGCAGTACAGGCCAGGGTTGGTCGTGTAGTAGGCCTGCCCTCCCATGTTGAAGTGGCACTGTTTGGCCGACTGGACCCACACTCCTGCATGGGAGGGCCATGCCGTGTGGTTGAGCAACGTGTGCACAACTGCAGTGGGCAGCTTCAGGCGGGCGGATAGAGGGGGTGCCGCTGGCGACCCAGGCAGCAGCATCAGGCATGTGCAGCCAGCCAACTGTCCGGCCAGCAGCCCAGCTGACTAGCTGTTGGTCTGGCATGCGCGGCCGTTTGCAGTACACGCATGCTGCTGCTGCGCTCCCTGCTGACCCATGTAGGCAGGCAACAAACTGGCGATCCAGCAAGGGCAAGCGCACCGTAGTATTCGCCGCTCCCGTAGCGAAAGCCACAAAGCGCCTGGCCATTTTTTCCGCTGGTGACGGCAACATACTTCATGGCCTTGCAGGAGGACTGGCAATCATCAGCCTTCATTGCAGCCCATTCGACTGCGGGAGGGTGCCAGGAANTGGGCAGCATCATTGGGAATAAGGGCCGCACAGCACAGGGTTTGGTGGGNTTCTGCTGCGCGCGCAGCGCTGGCTGCCAAGAGACGCCGCTCGTCAGGTGCCAGGGGGCTAGCGGGCAGACGGCGGCTGGGCAGGCGCGGGCAGAGAAGCAAATGGCAGCGCCTGTCGGTGCCCTGCATGTCCTCATTAAGCAGAGGTTGCACTTCACGTGATATTGATGGAGGCACTCACATGGGAGACTTGGTGCAGCGGCAGCTGACACGGGGTGCGCCTTGCCCGCGGGGGCGGTCAAGCTGCCGGCCGGGGCCTTCAGCTCCAGTGGGCCGCCTGCGACAGGCACGATTGCATGAAGGGATGTGTGTGGATGTGGATCACTGCGGCAGGCGACCGGGGCTGCTAGGCAGGGCAGGGTGCACTCGTGATGACGTGACAGTCTGCATTGCGCAGCGCGGCGCCGGCTGCCGCCCCCTGCTGTGGCACTGCTGTGGCGCATTGTGCAGCACTGCACCCACCTTGTGTGTCCAGCAGGTTGCGCCCCAGAGCCCAGCTCGGCAGAACCAGGCACAGCACAATGGATAGAACCACCGTGCGCTTAGACATGTCAGCCCAGCGCTATACAGGTAGGGCAGGGGTGGCAGAGGGCGCACAAGGTCAGGACACCGCGGATGCAAGGAGTGCGGCGGCCGGCGTGCCAGTGGCGGCATGCCGCCCTGCAGGCAGGAACGGTGCTGGAGTTGCCATCTCCGGCTCTGGCTGATCGCGACGCTAGCCCGCTGATGCTCTCCTCTGCAGTCGTGTTTCCGCTAGCTGATGGTCAGCACTCAGCCGAATCACAACGGATGGATCAACATGTGACCGGCTCGCAATCAGCTGCACCCGTGTGCGCGCCGCCGCCGGCACCGCCCAGCATCCCCGCCCGCAGGTGCCGCCCGAGCCAACCCCGAAGGTTTACAGCCTCCCGCCCCTCCCGCCACCCGCACCGGTGATTGCACGCGACAAGGGCTGCAGACTGGGCCTTTTTCGGAGGATCCACCTCGGCTTCTTGGCAAGCCCAGTGGTTCGGTGTTCCGTGCAACAAGCTTGCAAGCCGGCGCTTCGCGAAAAGAGTGGAGTTTATGTGGGCGCGGAGCGCTTTGGGGAGCCCCTTACTAGAGGCAAGGTCACGGGGCCCGAGTCCCGGCGCCATGAAGCCGGGTATCGTGCCTATTGGTACCCTTCTGCCGCCGCAAGAGATTTCGAGAACATTTAGGGCCTTGCGCTGCGCCCTGCCCAGCTGG